>JAAKBH010001009.1:0-42500 GCA_019776075.1 Amaranthus palmeri
AAATCCCATGCGACCGTGTGAAAGCTATGATCGAAAGGTTGCCAAGAATAGCCACTTGGGGTGGGTGCAAGGGGTAGTAAGCAACAAAGGGGGGCGATCGATGGAGCAAGTATTGATTCCATTAGTGCAAAAATTGAAGCTATGATGGACAAGAAATTGTCCAAGCTTAAACTAGCCCAAGGAAGCTCCAATGTCTCCGCCGCTAATGAAGCCAAGCGTTTTTCATGGCCCGTATTTGTGGGGGGAACAATCATGATGCATCTTATTGTGGGGGAAAGAAGTCAAAGCATGTGGCATCGGTAGAGTATGGGTCAAGTGCTTATGAAGGGACCCAAGCGACGAACTTTGAGGGTTATGGGTGCAATCCCGAACATGTAGCGGCTATGGGTTATGGGAACCAAGGTCAAAGGTACTCTCAATACACCTTATTCAACAATCCGGCCTCCCGACCTCCCTTCAATCCTAACAATGGTCAAGGAAACTTCAACCAAGGCTACAACAATTATGGTTCTTACAACAATCAAGCCGGTGGTAGTTTTCCTAGGCCCAATGGAAACAAGCCTTACCCACAAGTGCCACGACCCAGTCCCAACCAATCTTACCCAACCACCCAACCACTTCCTAACCCTACCACTAACCAAGACTTCATGACAACCCAATTGAGTACCTTAGCCCAACTCAATCAAACCTTGATTACTCAAATGGCTCAACTCCAAACCCAAAAAAAGAATTTGGAGACCCCAACTTGCACAATTAGCCCAACCACCTCCACCTATGCTATTTCCATCTCAACCCTCAACCTAACCCATCCACCCAACCTCCACCTCCTAACCAACCATCAAACCACCACACATGCAAGGCGATCTTCCTTAGATCGGGTACTTCCCATCCGGGTCCAGTTAAAGCTTCAAGTGATGATTTGGGTGATGTTACTTCTATGGGTAATGATTTGCAAGAAGATGATTTAAGCATGAGCTTAGGGGAGAGGGTGGAAGGAGCAATTCTTGAGGAAGTTTGTGAAGAAAAGAGAGAAGAAGAGGTTGAGAGAGAAATGAAGTGAGTGAAAAAGATAAGAAAAAGTTGGAGCAAGAGGATAATTGGAGAGAAATGCAAGAGTGGCGTGCTCGTGAGCGTTTACATGGCCCGCCCCTTCCTTTCCCATATAGGGTGGTGGAGAAGCAAATGTAAGCCAATTTCTCAAGTTTCTTGAGCATATGAAGCGTTTGAAAATGAAAATCTCGTTCTTGGAGGCAATGGAGCAAGTGCCTCAATATGCCAAGTACTTGAAGACCACTCTTGGGGAACAAAAAGAAGCTAGAAAGTGAGGTTGTCAACTTATCGGAGCAAGTAAGTGCCATTGTTCAAGGCACTTGGGATAAAAAGGAAAAGGCTAGAGGGCCCCTTTATACTCCCCGTTACCCTTGGGAACCAAAAACCCAAAGGGGCACTTGCCGATTTGGGAGCCTCTATTAGCCTAATGCCGATGAGTATTGCTAAGCACCTTGCTTTTGAGTTTAAGCGATCCAAGAAATCCATCCAACTTGCCGACCGGAGCGTCAAAGTGCCTTGTGGGGAATTTGAGGATCTTCAAATCCAAGTGGGAAGCGTTGTTGTCCCATGTGATTTTGTTGTTCTTGATATGGTGGACCCCCTACACTCCCCTCATACTTGGTAGAGATGCTTTGAAGAGCTTGGGTGCCCTAATCGATTGTGAAGCCGAAACTATTACTATAAGGGTACCCAATGAGCTAGCGGTTTTTTGGTTTTGCTAAGTCTTCAAAAGAGCCCATGGTCGAGCAACTTTTCTCTCTAGATGTGGTTGATGAATATCAAGGTGATAAGGTTGGAGGCTTAATATTCTTGATGCCCATATGCATGATGGTTTTATTATTTTTTCGTGATAAGGTGATGTTTGATGATGAGATGAAGAAGAAGGAGGATGATGTTGTGAAGGAGAAGGAGTTAGTTCTAGTGCACTCCGATTTTGATGAAGAAGTTGGTGGTATTGACAAGCAACCCTGCAAGAGGAAGCGGGAGAGAAAAAGAAAAAGAAAAATGCTCTACAAAAAGAAGAAGATGGCTCCACCTAAGCTTGGGGGAGCCCCATATTTGAGTTTCCATCTGGGTGACCCCGGTTCTTCATTGCTTACCTCCGCTACTATTGCGAGGTGGAGAGTTTTGGGTCACCATGCGCGAGGTGATGGCGATGCTAGGAGTGAGTCCGCTCCTAGCTCAGGTATGGTTTCTTTCCCTAGCTTTTCATTTGTTTGAGTTGGTGGTTAGCTGAGTCGAACTTAACGACGTTAAACAAAAGTACTTGCGGGAGATAACCCGGTGTTTGATGTTGTTTATATGATGTTTGTTTTGTGTTCCCTTTAGTTCCAATAATGCCTATCTTTCGTTCTTTTGGTTTTTCTTTCGCCTTCCCCATCGCCGAGACGGCTCTTGAACTAGCTTGGGGGAGGATGCGCTTATGCTTTCAAAATCCCGAAAGATTTGCATTATTGTAACTATTGTTTAGTTTTTCTTTTAGTTCTTTACATGATTAGTTTGTTTAGCTTTTGTCTTGTTTAGCTTGCATAGTTTCATGTTTAGGTTGTATAGTTGTGTTTTTATCCTTGCTTTCAATAAATGGTTGAGTTGTGAGTCTAGCATGCAAGCTTCTGTTGTGCACATTTCATGTCCCTATGCAAACTCGTATTTCCTTAGCCTTGTGCCTGTTTTGGAACCTAGAGTTCGACCGTTTTCCACATAGCTTGGGGGAATTGGGGTTTGCTTGGTCTGTGGCTTGGTTGTCTACCTTTAGAGGCGCATTTCGACAAGCCATAAGGATTGAGCCTTCTTGGACTCCTTACGAGTTCCATTCATTGTGAGTGCTAGTTAGGGGATCTAAGTATTGTGTCGGTTCTTCTCCAGCGTAGTCATCTTTTCTTGAGACCAGGGATGATAACACGTTCGCTAGAGTTAAGCTACATTACCAAATAGCCTACCTTGAACGAAATTGACTTTAGGATGAGCCAAGTTTTTGCCTTTTCCTTTTCTTTTGTAGCCACATTATTTAGCCTCCACATGAGCCAAATTGTCCCTCCTCTTTACTTAGAGGATAGCTTTGTGATGGTGGGGTTGTTATGTGCTACATCGATGAGTAGGTTTTTGGTTATGTTATTATGGTTGTTGCTTTATATGACTCTATCCATTTCATGTCAAGCTCTTATTACATTTCTCCCATTTCCTCTAGTGCTTTCATTATTATTATTCATACATACTCTATGTTTGAGGAGACCTCTCTCTTGTTTTTCATTGAGATTTTATACACATACATATTCATGTGAGTGAGAAGGTCGATGTTTTATTAGGAGATGAGCTTGGAGACACTTGTGCTTTTGAGACTTCATGTTTTTTGGTGTTTTATGATGGAGATCATTGTGCTTTCATGAGTTTATTGGGTTATTTATGGTTGTTGGATATAGTGTTCATTTGTTTATCATGAGATGTTTGTGGGTTTTTTGTTTAGGGTATCCTCTTCTTAGCTCCACATTCCCAAATGTATCTCACCTTAACCCTAAGCCAACATTACAACCCTTTGTGCTAACCTGTTCGACTTAGTCCGATTAGTTTGTTCTGTGCTGGAGTTAGATATGACACAATCCCCATGATTCTTCCCTATTAGGTGTTTGATTCCCGACTCATCTTTAGTCGGAAGATTTTGAGCGAAACACGAACCAAAATCAAACACATGAGCGTAATTGCATATTTTTCACATCTTTTGAGAAATTACCCGGGGAGTGTAGACTTGTGACCTCTTTAGGTAGTGGGTGGCATAGCCTGTGTTGTTGCTTACACTAGTGATCTCAAGCTTGTGGAATTGGTCGTTCTCTTTGGTATTGCGCTCTATTGAGACCATTGTACTTGCACACCTATGGCTAGGGAAGAGTTTTGCCCATGCACATGCTTGTAATGTTTTGTTCTCCTCTCACCATGTTTGTTTGCTTTGGATTTGTGGGTCTCCTTCTGAAAACCCTCACGAGACCTTACTCGTCCTCTTTGGGAGACCTTGAGGTTTAAAGGGCTTGTCGTACGTGCTAAGTGCGACCGTGATTCCTACGACAGTGAGTTTTAGGTTTTATTGCTTTCGTACGTAGTTTTGTTTTGCTTTTGTAGTTAGTTTGTTTTTGGGATGCCCATGTGCTTTCATGTTTTCCTACCTAGTTTTCTTTGCTAGGGACTAGCAAAGGTTTAGCTTGGGGGAGTTGATGTGCTCGATTTAGAGCACATTTATGTCCCCATTATGGTGTCGAGTCTCGTCGGTTCTCATTGGTTTTATATATTTTACACTCGATTTAACCTTGTTCTTGTTTCCGCGGTGTGTTGAGGTTATTTCAGGTATTTTCGGAGATTTCGAGGTGAAACGGATCGAGTTCGTGGATTTGGCATCGTAATCAAAGAAGACGCACGCCTTTCGAGACATTCGCGAAGACCTCGTTAAAGTTCAACGCACATTTCGAGATATTCAAAGAGGTCTCGTTCAAGTTCGACGCACATTTCGAGACATTTGCGGAGGCCTCGCTAACGTTCGATTATATATATATATATATATATATATATATATATATATATATATATATATATATATATATATATATATATATATATATATATATATATATATATATATATATATATATATATATATATATATATATATATATATATATAATGGAAGCTAAAGAAAAGTTAGGCCAACAAATTAAATCACAAAAGTTAGGCGGCACGCATGAAAAGATTAGGCAATTACTTTGACTAAATGTTCTGTAAACACCGAATTCCAAGAAAATGCGGGCGAACGTGAGCATTCGGTCGAATGGGAATTGAGATTCAGTCGAATGTCCTATCAAAATCAGAATGTGCAGCCTCATTATTCTGGAAATACCGAATTATGTACCATTCGGTCGAATGGCACAATTCGGGCGAATGTGCTTATACCTTCGGGCGAATGTAGTCTAATTCTGAGCAGCGTTTCGTTTTTCGCGAGCTTCTTCCGTAGGATCTTTTTAGGGCTTTTGTCCCCATCTTTTGTAGCCTATATAAAGGCACTCTTATGAACTAAAACCCTATGCTTTGATAGATAGAATCCCTCTCTTCTATTGAACATTAATTTTATGCTTTCTTCCAATTTCAAACCCTAGAATTAGATTTCAATTGCTTTTCTTTACATTTCAAGTCTTGTAATTTCAATTCTTTTCATTCAAGCACTTTGGTTTATGTAAGTTTATCTTTCCATTTCTCTTCATTGCTTTTGTTTATCTTTCATTGAAGTCATTTAATGCTTTCTTCTTTTGTGTTTAATTTATTGCTTTGAATCTTGTTAATTTACATTTCAATCTTGATTTTGTTGCTTTTAATGCTTTCTAGTGTAGTTGGTAGTTAGAGTTATTGTTCTATCTTTCATTATTGTTGATTTCTTTCTTGCCCTAATGCTTTCAATCATGTTTTCTTACTAGTTCTTAGTTGTAATTAGTTTAAACATGCTAGAGTAGATTTCTTAGGGGTTTTGGTTTGGTGAAACCATAGGTTTGGTGAATGTTGTTCATATGCTAGATTAAGGTTGAGGTTGTTGTGGTTTGATTGATTGATATTCGATACATATCTTGTCCGGCTACTCCCTTGTGAGACACAGGGCGATTATGGGTCGTTCGTATTGACTATATGTCATCAACTTCCTCATGTCATCTAGAGTGTCTCGATTGAGCTACGCTCAATCTCCCTTGACTTAGCTTTGTTTGAGAACATAGTATCGACCTAGGGTGAATCCTCACCAACCCCGTTTGTCTCTTATTGCTATCTTAATCTTGTTTATTGCTTTTCTTAGTTTAGTTTAAAGACACCCACCTAAATGCATACACTCTTTCCGTCTACACTTAGCACTTAATCTTTCTTACCCTTGTTCCTTGTGGTTCGATCCCCAAACTTACCTCTATACACGTTATGGTTGTTACTAGGGTGTTATATAAATGTGTTTGATTAACCAAGGCTTCTAGCGTTAAACGACGCGTTAAAAACTGGTTATCAGCAACCATTCGGGCGAATCTACTCCATTCGGGCGAATGGAAGCCCCAATTCGGGCGAATGGCTAAAAAAATGGGTTGAATGAGTTTGCAAGTCTCTGGAAACCCCGAATCCAAGCCATTCGGGCAAATGACCTCAGATTCGGGCGAATGCCCCTTCCATTCGGGCGAATGGGACTTCAAAAACAACGCAGCACTTTTCTCTTCGAAGCTTTGCCACGTAGGATTCTTTAGGGCTTTTGTTCCCATCTTTTGTAGCCTATATAAAGGCACTTTTCTGAATGTTTAGGGCATGACTTGAGAGGGAGTAACTGTAACATTCGAGAAATTAATAATTTAAGACGAGTGAATTTAAGAGAATTATTAGTATGAGAATGGCTTGAATATATATTAGTCGGTCTCCCGAGAGATCGTCTCTCTGAGACACGCCTCTCAGGCCCACACTAGTGGAAAAAAAGATATTTGCTGCGGCTCATTTGCTGCGGTTCTAGATAAACGCTGCTTATATGGGCTAAAAAAAATTACGGAAAAAAAAAACATAGCAAATGATGCGGTTTTAGGCTAGAACCGCAGCAAATAATCTAAAAAATGAACAAATGCTGCGGTTAACATCAGGACCGCAGCAAATAAGCCCAAAAATAAGCCCATTAATTTGAGACGCTATTTCTATATTTAATAACATCAAGGCCTAACCCTAACATAGCAAATGCGCCGTTTCTTCACTCCCTCTCCCTCTTCTTCATCTATCAAAAACCCATGGCTTTTTCTCTTTCTCACTCTCTAAATTTCTTATTCTATTGTTTTGTCTTTTAATTTAATTATAATCGGTTAATTGGTAGATCTTCAGTGCTTCATCCTTCATCATCCCAGTGCTTCATCATTTTCGAACCCATGGCGAATTTTAAGAAATTTCTTCATCGTTGAATCATAACCCGTTTTTCTTGTTCTTCAGTGCTTCATCCTTCATTTTTTAGGAGTTTAATTTGTAGATCTTTATTTTAATTTTCGTTTTTTTAATTTTAGGAATCGTTGAATCAGAAATCGTTTTTTTTAGGAGTTTAAGCTTGTTCTTCAGAAATCGTTGAATCAGAAAACGTTGAATCAGAAATCAGAAATTTCTTGTTCTTCAGAAATCGTTGAATCAGAGGCAAAGAAACTTGTTCTTCAGGTATATTTTTATTTTAGGAGTTTAAGCTTGTAATTTTCGTTTTTTTTTTTTGTATTTTAGGTATATTTTAATTTTCGTTTCAGGTATATTTTATTTTTATTTTTTTGTATTTTAGGTATATTTTAATTTCAGGTATATTTAATTTTTTGTGTTCAAATGGGTTTTTCTTTGTTCATTTTCGTTTTTTTTTTTGTATTTTAGGTATATTTTAATTTTAGGAGTTTAAGCTTGTAATTTTAGTTTAGATTGATTCATCTGTATTTTAGTTGAAGTTTGTAATTTTCGTTTTTGGCTTAAGTTTGTAATGGAAGTTTGTTCAATGTTAATTTTTCGTTTGTAATTGAAGTTTGTTCAATGTTAATTGAAGTTTGTAATTCAGATCTGTATTTTCATTGGGTCTGTATTATTGATTCATCTTCTGGATTTCTTCAAGATCTGCTCTTTTTTGTTTGATGTTTGATTTCTGGGTAATGTTTGATTTTTGGAAAATTTTTTTTTTTTTTTTATTGCACTCAAAGGCTGCGGTTCTTTCATATGACCGCAGCCAATAATACTCTTTTTTTTGTACTGAAAATGGAGTATAGGCTGCGGTTTTTAGGACCGCAGCCAATATGTTTTTCTCATTTGCTGCTACTCCAAGGGCTGCGAGTCAAAACCGCAGCCTATAATGGCAAAAAAACCGCAGCAAATGTCATTTTTTCCACTAGTGCCAATCCACTTAAACTTAATGCCTACTCTCACTTTATATTTTTATGGGCCGACCCAATTAAAAAAATATATATAATCCTTTAAGAAGACCGTCTCTCACAAGAATTTGTGTAAAAATATATATTATATATATACTCCAATTTAATTCTTTTATCCCTTTTCTTTTAATTGGATTAAAAAAAAATAAAACCCAAAACCCCTTTGAACCCAGTAACCCAAAAATACCAAACATCCATTCTCCTTACCTCTCTCTTTCGTATGAACCCAAAGAACAAGCACTCACCTTCTTCCTCCCTCTCCTTGCGACAGAACCGTACAGCCATTAAAGCCCACCTTCTTCCTCTTCTTCCCTTCCATTCGAACTCAGTTCATCATCTTCCCCGAAACTGATCGAATTCGGCCATGGCAGCAATTCTTTTAAGCTTTCGAATTCCAACAATTGAACGCAAGAATTCCAATAAGTCTTTTCAATTGCCATTGATGGTTGAAGAAAACAAGATCATTCTTCCTCTCCTTCTGATTTGCAAGAAAGAAATGAAATAGGTATACTCTCTTTCCCTAATTTCTTTCTATGATTTTCAAGAAACAGTAACCTAATCTTGATTTACTTTTCTTATTAAGTCTTACATTATTATACACCTTCAATTTTATCAATGTGATCTATTTTCTTTAACTTTAAAGAAACTTTAACCATGAGATCAACTTTCTATTTCAAGACTTGCGAAGTATATAATTTTAATTAGATAATTGGAAAAATGTGACGATTTTCACAATTTATGAGATTAAAATGTTAGTAAAAAGTATTCTAATGATAAAGAATTGAGTAATTTGGTTATTCTTGGATGTTTCTTTTGGATAATGTTCATTGGGTAGTAAATTGTTTAAATTGACAGATCATATGATAATTAGTATCAATTTGTGGGATGTTGAAGACATGAGTTTATAGGAAAATACTTGTCATTGAGGAATATGAAATAATGTGATATTCTTGAAAGAAATATTATACTCTTGAGAATTATTGATCTTGGTTATGAATGAACACAAAAATGTTTAATTAGATGGATTTTGTAAATTGATTTTAGATCAATGAATGTTAAGATCGAGGATTTATTAGGAAGGATGGTTATTGATAGAATATGGGTTAAATTGATACTTTAAATGGTTATTGACATTGGATTGAATGTCTACCTTTGTGTTTTAGAATAGATATAGTCATATAGAGAGAATTATAGATATTGGGTTAAGCTTGGCGAATCTTGATGATTAGTATGAAAGTGACGAAGATTAAGAAAACGGAGAAATGTAGGTTATTGGTAAAGTTATAAATGGTTTGGAGATTCTAATATGGTTTAAGAGATTGTTTAGGATCTTGGTCAAGCTATGCTATTAAGAGGAGAATGGAATAAGTTGTAAGTTTGTGAAGTAGTATCGTACGCACGTTAGTGATGCTATCTTTATTTTTTTTTATGCTCCAGGAAACAATATCGTCGAAGAACGCTTCTAGTTGTCTGTTGTGTATTGGACTCGACTCCTTGAAGCGACGTTGTCGGTGAGTAGTAACAGTCCCTAAAAGGGGTCTGGCCAGACTACTATTTTGAAATGTTTATTTATCAAATTGTTTTGAACTGATGATTATTGATATGAATTGATTATGATGATATTGATATGGTCAATGGATCGGGCTCACGAGCTGGTCATTGACGGAGTAGAGAGAAAACCTCCCTTACTCCCTATATTTGAGGTGAATTGTCATTCAAATATTGACTAGCCTCACCCGAGAGTGACATAGCCTTTGAGCTATGGATGTTCCTCTCAACTAGACTCCCTGTGCGCACATAGATCTAGGGAAAGGATGTTGCTTTTAAACCGATGTTTTGAATTACTATGTTTTGTGTTTTGGATTGTTACTTCTCATTCAGTTTAATCTGACTCCCTGTTGTTTCCATCTTTTAGTTTGATTACAGGTCGGTACCAGTCGGGAACGATGGGATAACGGATGTGATTAGTAGTATACCGTGAAGATTCATTAGATTTAAGTTTGTATAAAAGTTGTAGTGTTTGTATTGGATTTTAGTAGGTGTGTAATAGTCTTTGTATATTGATTACGTTAGACTTACATAGTGCCTTTGTATGATTAATCTAGACTTTGGCTTAGCTATTCGGATTTAAGATTGGCTGTTGAGGTTATGTTTTAGATATTGTAACCCTCCTCACGAGTCATGATTTAAGATTTGAGATCTTTGGGTTAGTAAACCCCGTGACGACCTGTCTTATTCAGTCAACGATAAGCCGGGTCGTTACAGTAACCCTCCCACTCTTGTTCATCAACATTTAATGCTTTTCTTCTTTAATTCTTGCCCTAGCTTAGTGTAGTTCTTCATTTATGTTTCTCTACTCTTCATTATTGTAAGTTTACTTTCATTTATTGCTTTTATGTCATTTAATGCTTTCCTTTATGCTTTCCTTTAATGCTTTCATAGTCTAGATTTAATGCTTTCATGTCTTTTCATTCATTTATGCTTTCTCTTTAATGTTTTCATGTCTTGTGTTTCTTTAATGCTTTCTAGAATTGATTTATTGCTTTCTTTCCTTCTTGCTTTTACCTTTCACATGCTAGAGTAGATTTTAGGGTTTTGGGTTAGAGAAACCTTAGGGCTTTGGTCTTGTGTTTAATGTTTAGGAAGATGATTGAGGTTGATGTTTGTTTGATTGATTGATATTTGATACATATCTTGTCCTGCCACTCCTTAGTGAGACATAGGGCGATTATGGGTCGTTCATATTGACTATAGGTCATCAACTTCCCCATGTCATCTAGAGTGTCTCGATTGACCTTCGTTCGATCTCCTTCGACCTAACCTATCTCTATTTCCAATAGACCTACCTAGGGTGGACCTAGCCTAAGCCCGCTTTCTTTCATTACTTGTTTTCACCCTTAGTTTAGTTCACCCACCTTCCTATCTACCAACTATCAACCTTTCACACACCGACTCTTTAGTCTAGCACCCCTTATGCTTGTGGTTCGATCCCCAACTTACCTCTATACTCGCTATAGTTGTATTTAGGGTGTTTATAAATGTGTTTGATTGACTTGAGTTTCTAGCGTATAACGACGCGTTAGAAACCGGTTATCAGTCATCAACTTCCCCATGCCATCTAGAGTGTCTCGATTGAGCCACGCTCAATCTCCCTTGACCTAGCTTTGTATGAGAAAATAGTATCGACCTAGGGTGAATCCTCACCAACCCCGTTTGTTTCCTATTGCTTACACTAATCATGTTTATCGCTTTCCTTAGTTTAGCTTAAAACACCCTCCTACATACACACACTATATTCACCTACACATAGCACTTAATCTTCCTAGCCCTTGTTCTTTGTGGTTCAATCCCCGACTTACCTCTATACTAACTATAGTTGTATTTAGGGTGTTTATAAATGTGTTTGATTGACCAAGGCTTCTAGCGTTAAACGGCGCGTTAGAAACCCGCTATCAGTAGCTAAAAGTGCAAAGATTTGGCAACGACTTTTTTTGTTGCTGAAAACATTGTAAGTATTGCAACGATATTTCTTTAGCAGCAATAAAACTCGTTGCAAAAAAGCGCAATCTTTTACAACAACCAAAGTCGTTGCTAAAACCTTTAGCTACGGCTGTACCCGCAACAACAGAAGTCGTTGCAAAAAACATTTTTAGCAACAACTTATGGTTTTTAGCAATGACTTTTTTTTTGGCAAAGTAAATTTTATAAAATGGCAGGAAAAAATAGCCGAAGCTTACAAAAGCAGTTCAAAAGACTAGGATGCCCCTCTCCGCCTTAGCTCTAAGAGACAGGCCTCTTGTCATTCGCTAGGCTGGGAGCGACAACACCAAAAGGAAAGCGAACAAATTACATATCAACATTACATAGCGACAACCAAATGCCACTAGCAAAAGGCAACACAAAACCAAAGTTTCTCATAGCTCAACATATACAAATCAACACATTAATTGAATTTGAGCTTAGTAGGCATGCTAGCAACAGTAACGTTGATTCAAGCCCAACAATACATGGATCATCTAACATCACAAGGACAGCAGCAAAGGTCTAGCAATCAAATGAATCCCAGCATCAGCAGCACCGTCCAGTCACCGTAGAGACCCCCAGCAGCAAAGATCTGCAGCAGCAACACAGGTCCAGCCACCAAAAGGTTCCTGTGAAGTACCAGATGGCCAAGCCAAAACCTCTGATCTAGTAGGAAAAAGCAGACAGCTAACCCACCAATCAACAAAATTGCACAATATCATCACAGACCAACAAGCGAACTATGCAGCAATGACAAATATTTATACCAACAAGCCAAGACATAATAACTCTTAAGCAGAAGCATAGGCCTCCCCACGCAGAGCATCCATTCCATCTATATCACACCCGAACCATAGTACCACAAGACCAGCCATAAAACCCCTTGTGTGTAGCAGGTTTCAAATACAACATCACAGAGAGTTGTGGTAGTCAATGATTCATCAAAGACTACTCACATGGTGCGTTGATAAAACCTCACAGCAGGCATATCATGGAGCTGGCAGGGAGATAGGAATAGCCAAAAGATTGGCTACCCTCTAAAACGAAACTTGCATCCAAATATGAGCCGACATTTGGTACCAGAAGAACAATTCCAAGAGATCCCATGAGAAGACTACTACAACACTCGATTTAGGGTTCAAGCACATTGAGAAGACTACCACAGCAGCCTTCGAGCACTCAAACAAGATAATTTCTGTTACTATAGCCCGTTCCATTATACGCTAAGACTCGACCTAAGACTCGAGTTCATCTTCAACCTTATGAATCAAAACACATCCAAACCCTAGGATAAACTAGACTTGGGACCAAGAAACAGAGTTCGATTTCATCTACGCCCAACGCGATTTGAAGAAAACGAACATCGGGTTTCATTTTGAGGACAGAAATAGGAATAGCAACTTAATTGCTACCCTCCGACACTAAACTGCATAGCAGTTCATACACAGGGAGTGAAATACCCAATTTCTAGGGTTACAAATGAAAAGGGGTACCTTCGAACAGTAGACCAAACCTTGGAGATGGTTTCATGAGCATCCTCAAGCAAATCCTCCATGGGAGTTTGAAAAGTTCCAATTTCCAGAGAAACCTCCAAGCTTCGAAGCCATCGAAGGCCATGGGCTCGATTTAACGAGTCAATTTTAGGGATTTCAACCCGTAGCATATGGGGTTCAGGACCACCACACATACACGCCTGGGAAGGAAGACCACCATTAGAATGGCAACAAATCCTTCGATTCCGGCCATGAATTTTGGATTTTTGGAGTTACTAAAATTAGGGTTTAAGAACTTGACACACATACGCTGATCTGGGTATTCAGCAAACATCAACAGAGGGTTGAACAGAAATTCAGCACGCCTGAGGTCTCCTCCTCCTCGGTGGTCGGCCTCGCCGCCTGTATGCCATGGCGGGGCAGAAAACGCCCTACAGGGGAAGGTGTTTAGAGAGAGGGTAGAGAGAGAGGCGGCTCTTTATCCTATTTTTATTGTTGCTAAAAACAACTTTTCTTGTAGTGTATTTTAAAATATGTATTATATGAAGGTATATTAGTAAGAGCATCCATCATTCATTTGGTCATTCAATATGGTTGGTTTAAGAGTGATTATAGTTCATTAAAGTTATTTTATGGGTACGACCATCCTAGGTAAGCATTCAAAGTCGTTCTATTGCTTAAACATATGTTGTTGGAAAGGGCATTCAAGGCTTTAAACTGATTTAGATAAGAATCCAAAAGTCATGGTTTTGGGCGAATTTTTCTATCATCAATAAGGGATAAATAAAACCATTCAATGGTAGGTGATAAAGGTATTTTTGTTCTGATTTTAAAAGTAATAAATAAAGAGTTGTTTTTGGCTATGTACGTGTTTTTTTATTTTGCATCCTAATTGGTTCTTTTTCTAGTAAGTTATAAATAGGATTTTAGTGTGTCCTTATGTAATTACTTGAATGATGTGTAGTTTAATTTCTGATTTTTCATATGCTTTGTAAGCCTATATAAAGACATAGTTGATAAAAGGATACAAAACAATGACATGAACAAAAAGGAATTTCCAATGAAATTTGTAAAACTTTTTCTTATTCATATACTTGTGTTTAAATATTGAATGTTTATCCAAATTGTAAGTTCTCTTACATTTGGTGAGATGAATGTGTTTGTAAAATTTTCATACATTTTAGTTCGTAATATTTTAATTTGAGTTGAGTGTTCCTTAAATTAATAATACAACCTAGTAAGTTTTAGTGAGTGTTTCTTCCTTACATATCCTTCATTTGATTCAAGTGAGTGTTCCTTATCAAACAAAAATTGCTCCTTTTACTTGTTTCTCCTAATCTTGAAAATCTTGAATTTTGACAAAGAAAATCTGGGAATCGTTTCAAACTCTTGAAAGCTACTTCAAACAAAAAACTGATAGTTTTCGTAACTTCACCAAATAGCTATGCGCTTATATCACTTTTTTACCATCTTTATTTCTAAATAAAACAAATTTCTTTTCTTTCAAGTATTCCTTTGGGTTCTCTCCCGTTTTTGTTAAACTAGTCCCTCTAGTTTGCACATTAGCCTCAAGATATCTTATATAGTCTAATACATCCTCTCACACGAGAAACCTTTGGGCTAGAAGTGTAGATGCATCAGATGTCCTCCTCATGCATGAGCGGTGGTTAAGATTTAGACACATGACCTCTTGTCACATTGGCTTTTGATACCATTTCAAGGAACCATCTCAACCAAAAGCTTAAGCTCATGGTTGAGTTTGTTCCTTGACATGGTATTAGAACCCAACGTGATAAGAAGTCACGAATTTGAATGTCAACCATCTCTTATTTAAAGTGGAATATCATCCACACCTCTAGCCCAATAGGCTCTTGTATGAGGAGGCGTGATAGAGTATATAACATATTATGGGGCCTCAACCATTAGCTTCTTTAGCATTTGGTTGAGACCGTTGGTTCCTTGACAGTCTTGACTATGATAGGGAACGCAAGTAAAAAGGTAAATAAATACAATTAAACTCATTTTAAATTTGCATGCTCTTGAAATTAGACTTCATAATTATAGTTTGCTTGTGGATTCACGCTACAAGGATATACTTTCTCATCTCTATATTTACTTGTTTTATTTCATACCAATAATTGAGTCTTAAATAAGTTTTAGTGTTTAACTGATGAAATGGATTCTATAGTGCCACAAGATACACATAAAATGTCGCATCTAAATAACATGCATAGATTCCAATTCCTGGATTTTTAATATATTTAGCGAAATATAATGGATAGAGTTGACAATTCTTTTCTTATTAACTGTAAAGGAGTATGCAAATTCTCCAGTCTTGTTATTTATTCTGTATTGTAGTATAAGACTTTATATTGTAATAGATTCTATAATGCCACACCAAATGTAGAATAAATGGAATATGTTGAATTAACACTTAATTATAACGGGCTTGCTAATCGTATAATCTTTTTATCTTTAAATTAATCCAAACTCAGAAAAAACAATTACCACTCGAAACACATTAGTAGAGGCTAGATAGAGATATACTCCCTCGTTTCTTCAAAAGATATCAAATGAATATATCATACACCCCGGCTTTTAAGTCTTAAATTAATCGATATTAATCTTCTAATGGTTTGGTGCTAATTATTGTTATTCAAACTAAAAAAACAATTCAATTTGCAGATAAAACGAAATTCTGGGAAAAGAGGTTTAGCGACAAAATTTACGAGAAAAAACTTTATTGGAAGCTGGTGACAAAACACCTTTGTCGTTAAACACTCTCGATACGACATAACGAAATTATGTGAGTTTTGTACGCGTACGCACTAATCTCTAATTTGTGATAGCCAGTGGCGGATCCATTCAAGGGCACCCCCTGGCACGTGTCCCAGGGGGATTTTTCAAAAAAAAAAATTAAAATTAACACTCTTGTGATGCGGGCTGTAGGGGTCAGTAATTTTGAGTTCATTTCACCAATATTAGAAAAAACTACCCTTTTTTCTCTCTCTTCTTCCCTAAATCAAGCAAAACCCTAACAACCTACTAAGCACCGCCGCCGGCCACCTACTCCAGACGCCGCCATCAGCTTGCCGCCGGTCTTCACCTGCGACCTCCGGCCACCAGAAGTCGGGCTCCAAACTCTGGTTCCAGGCCTGTTCGCGCGACCTGCTGCTGCGCCTGCCTGCTTCTTTTTCTCTGATTTTCGAAATGAGATCAGGTATTTTTATAATTTTTAATTTTTTATACTTTTTTTTAATCCTTTGATTTTGATGCTTATTTTTTAATTCATTGATTTTTTATGCTTTTTAGGGTATTGTTAATCTTATTCTTAAAATCTATATGTTCTTATTATGATGTTTAACTTTTTTTATCTTACTTTGATTTTTGAATTTCTTAGAATGTCATTTTTTCATTGTTTATGTAATTTGAATTATTGAATATATGAATTATTGAATATTTGTTCATGTTATATAAATGTGTTTGTTTTTTTTGAATAATTGAACATTTCTTGATTTTTTTGTTTATCTCCTTTGAGTAATTGAATATCTAATTTGACTAATTTAATAAATAATAATTGAACATTTGTGAATTATGAATGTGTTTTGATGTTCTTACTAGAATTCAAAAATTGATATAATGAAGAGAAAACAAGAGACCATTGCTTCTTTTTTTGCCAAACATTTGAGTAAAGAAAGTGGAGATAAGTCTAATCCTACTCCATCATTTCCTTCTCAAGATGGAGAGAAAGAAAGTGAAACAGTTCAAGCTCCAACCCCGTTAAACGAAGGAAGACTAACTACCATGGATGTTTTGAATCTTCCTCAAGACCCCGGAAAAAGAAAAAGAATGTCTCAATTTCATCCAAGTGATCGAGATATTGTTAGAAGAGAATATTGTTCAAGGGATCTTTGTCAACCTTTTAAACATGAATTCAAATTCACAAAGTTTGGGCAAAAAAATCGTAGATTTAATCCAAAATGGTTTGATAAATACAAAACATGGCTTGAATATAGTGTTGAGAAAGATGCAGCCTTTTGTTTTGCTTGTTATTTATTCAAGGATGATAATGTTGGACAAGATTCTTTTGTGATGGATGGATTTCGTAATTGGAAAAGGCCAGATTCTTTTGATGTACATGTTGGTGCAAATATGAGTGCTCATCGAATAGCAATGAAACGACTTGAAGATTTTAAGAATCAAAATAATTCAATTTCAGCTGCTTTGTTTAAGCAAGATGAAGAATCTAAAATTAAATATCGAAGGAGATTAGAAGCTTCTGTTAAGTGCTTGAGGTGGCTTATACTTCAAGGCATGCCATTTCGGGGTCATGATGAAAAACAAGATTCACTAAATAGGGGTAACTTTATTGAACTTTTAAAATTTCATGCGGAAGGTAGACCTGATGTTGAAGATGTTGTGTTGGATAATGCGCCTAAAAATTGTCAAATGATTGCTCCTTCGATTCAAAAAGATATCATAAATGCTTGTGCAAAAGAGACCACCAAAGCAATTATTGCAGAAATCGGGGATGAGTGTTTTGCTATTCTTGCTGATGAGTCTGCAGATATATCTGATAAAGAGGAGTTGTCTGTTTGTTTGCGTTATGTTAGCAAGAGTGGTGGAGTGGTGGAGCGCTTCCTTGGCATTGTACATGTTCCTAACACTACTTCTTTGACTATTAAAAATACAATCGAATCATTGCTTATGGAACATTCTTTAACACTTTCTAGAGTTCGGGGTCAAGCCTATGATGGTGCAAGCAATATGCGAGGCTCAATTGGTGGCCTCAAAACTTTAATCTTGAACGAATGTTCATCTGCACATTATGTTCATTGTTTTGCTCATCAACTTCAATTGACATTAGTAGCAACTTCTAAAAAGAATGAGGAGTGTCGGTGGCTATTTGATGATGTCCTTCCTCTTCTATTAAATTTTGTTGGTGGATCACCTAAACGAAAAGAGTTTCTTCGTGAAAAACAATTATCTCTGATTGCTGAGGCATTGTCATTAGGTGAACTTGAGTCAGGAAGTGGTTTAAATCAAGAGCTTAGCTTAATTCGTCCAGGTGATACTCGTTGGAGCACCCACTTTAAATGCCTCAAAAATGTGCTTGGCTTATTTCGACCACTCTTGGATTCTCTTGAGGCCATTGCAGATGCTCATGAGGCTGACAGGACAAAGGCACATTCAATCATTGGTATGTTGATGTCATTTGATTTCATTTTTATAGCACATTTGATGGGTACTATATTTGCATTGACACATTCATTGAATATGAGTTTGCAAAAAAAAGATCAAGATATAGTTCAAGCAATGACTTTGGTTGATCGAACAAAAATGAATTTGCAAGAACTACGAGATAATGGTTGGGAAGATCACTTGAATAAGGTTATTTCATTCATGTCTGCGTGTGATTGTGATATTCCAAATATGGAAGACTTGTATTCTAATCACATTGGAGGTGGAAGAAGGGTGGTACGAGGTAAAGCTCCTCGAGTGACAAATCTTCATCATTATCGAGTTGAAGTTTTTCTAAGTGTGATTGATCTACAGTTACATGAACTTGAAAATCGATTTAGTGAGAAAACCAAAGATTTGCTTATTTGTATGGCTTGTTTTAGTCCTTGTGATGGTTTCTCATCTTTTGATACAAAAAAGTTGTTGAATCTTACTAAATTTTATCCAAATGAATTTCCAAGTGAAGATTTGATATTCTTTGAGGAATCGCTTAAGGGTTTCATTAGTGATGTGAGAAATGATGACCGATTTTTGGATGTGAAGACTATTAATGAACTTTCCATAAAACTTGTTGAGACAAAGAAGCATGAAACTCATTCAGATGTCTACAAGTTGTTGAAATTGATATTGCTTCTTCCTGTGACGACAGCAAGTGTTGAAAGATCATTTTCCGGAATGAATCACATAAAAAGCAAAGTGCGAAACAGCATGGGAGAACAACTGTTGAATGATAGCTTAGTTACATTTTTAGAGAAGGATTTGTTTCTCAATGTTAGTATTGATGCTATTATTCATCGATTTCAAAATATGAGAACTAGGCGAGAACAATTGTAGTTTGTTCGTTGCTTTATATTTCTTTTCGTTGGACTATGTTTTCATTGTAAAGTTAAACAATTTTAGTTTGTTCGTAACCTTTTATATTATTTTGTCTGTATTTTGGAATTATTGCGCGTCTTTACCGAAATTTTTTTTCCATTCGTTGGTGCCCCATGAGACTTAAAGTCCTGGATCCGCCACTGGTGATAGCCATTAAAATTATATTAGACTTTTTCTAGTCATATATATCAATTTCAAATATTTAAATATGAGACATATTAAAATAAGATGCATAATAAAAATTTATGTGTTAAAGTCGAGAATCCATGAATATATATAGATTTGGTTCTTGTTTCCTGTTTAAAGGCTGGCTATACTGCTTGGTGCTTGCCCATATCTTTCAAAGCTAAATTGCAAGGATACTAGAAAAGTGGATGTCCCTTTCCACAGCCACTAATGCAATATAATGTCCAAAGTTTATGGGGACGAATCTTACACATCGATAGTTACATTTCATATGTATGATGCATAATTTCATGTGCTTATTGTATAAATTGTTAACATTAAAGATTCAAAGCAATACAAGTTACACATATACATATTTGGAGATGTATGTTTGAATCTATTCCTTGATAGCGCTATTTAAATAAGAGTATCCCTAGAGGTTGGATATTTCATTGTGTGTCGATTGAGGGAACATATAGTGTACGTGGAATAAGTATGGCAATAAAGGGTTTGTGAGACCTAATATGACACTTAAACATATATGACATGATACTGTCTACAAAGCACAGCGGAAGACTTATAAAAGTCTAGGCTGAATCCATCCTGTGGCTCGATAGCCACAACAAACTAATATCAGAGTATTTAAAACTTTTTACATTAAATAAGAACCATAAGTCAACAATATCAATTAATAAAGAAAGAATAACAACCATAGATTAATCTCAAATACCCAATAAATAAGCTTAAACACTAAATTAATATAATACCCAATTTGTTTCATAGCATCTAATCCCACACTAAGAATCCCGTATTAGTACCATATCAGGAAACCTGATAGTATTTTGGTCTTAACTTCCTCAAACAAACTCGTATAAAGGCAATTCAAGTGTCTACGCGATCACAACTCATAGCTCTACAATTCTTATGCAGACACCAAAATCAGGAAACAATCAGAAAAGCCACGAAAATGGTAAAACATAAGCTTATTATTGATTTTCGTAACAGCCTGCTGGTCCTATTTCACTACTTTGAACATAACTATCGCTTACAAACTTATTTTGGGGCGATTCAAGTACCCAAGCGACCGTGACACGGAGCTCTACAAATCATATGCAGACGTCAGAACCCAAAAATGTCTAAAACTATCTAGAAAATAGCCATGAATACACGGACAGAAACTTTTATATATAAAAATTTAAATATACTTTGCTACTTTAGCTTCTTGATAAGGTGTTTGAAAATAATATATTTATGAGGAAGGAAAGTCAAAGAGCACATACTCTTGATATGTATCTTGGATTAGTGGCATTTTATTTCCCAACAATTGACACATGCGTGGGTTATGTTTTACACTTATAGGGATGGTCATGGGCTGGTCTGGAGCGGGTTCAACCGGATCCGGACCCGGACCCTTTTAACTTTTTGAGATCCAGACTAGCATCTAGACTCTAAGGGTTCAAAATTTTCAAATCCGCACCCAGACCCTCCAAATCTGATGGGTCTAGGGTCCTTAAAGCTTCCTTAGTGGATCTAAAAAAAGTCTGTTTGACTTGTCAAATTTGAAACATTTCTAAGTCTTTATATTTTTCATAAATTTGTAAGAGTTATTATCGTATTTTACAAATATTTAATACTAATTTAACATCTAAACTCGCATAGCGTTACCCATAAACGCTTAAATTCTATTATAACACTAGTTCTATTCCATGAAATAAGGATAATTTGGTTAACACTTAACAAATAGCATATAATTTAGAAAAAATTACCGTGAATAATACGAACTTTCACTGATTTCCCCACAATAATACGAACTTTTGATTAAACCTGAATAATACCAACTTTGATGTGGATTTCCCTCTACCATCCTTAACTTGTTGGTAACCTACAATTGTAGGTCAACTAGCCAAAAAATAAAAGGAAAATAGAAAAAAAATTTAAAATGCAATAAAAATTTAAAAGTTTATTGCCTACAATATAATAATAATAAGAAAAAATTACCATGAATAATACGAACTTTCAATGATTTGCCTACAATAATACGAACTTTCGATTAATTCCTTTTTTTTGACAAGTTAACCTACAATTGTAGGTTACCAATAGGTTAAGGATGCTAGAGGGAAATCCACATCAAAGTTGGTATTATTCAGGGTTAATCAAAAGTTCGTATTATTGTAGGGAAATCAATGAAAGTTCGTATTATTTACGGTAATTTTTCCTATAATTTATTAATATATATTATGATTATATGAAAATAAAGTATTGGGGGCGGAATTCATACGTAGAAGACAAATAAAAATAGACAATTAAATATTTATAAGGGTCTGAGGGGCGGGTGTAGGGTTCGGATATTGGACCCGGACCCGCCAATTATTTTTTAGATCCAGATCCGACTAGGATCCGATGGGTCTCTAAAAATAAGACCCATACCCTTAAAAAGGGGCGGGTCTGGAACGGGTCTAACAGGGTCCTGGACCCGTGAGCATCCCTACTTACACACATAATATTATTTCATTCATTTATATTATATTCAATTTTCATCGTATAACTTATATATTTTTATCCCAAATTTAATACGACTGATATCCTTCAATAATAAAATATTATTTCGAGTCCCAAAAAAAACATACTTAAAATTTAATAACTAAAATTAAGTTAAAGAATTACTATTAATTAAGGCGCTAAAATAGGGGCTGTCTCACTCTCCCCAACTTAAATAATTTCATCCCCGAAATTACTCTACACTTCAGAAAATAATTTGAACTCATATATTCTCCCCAACTTAAGGATACACGTTAAATAGTTCAACGTTCAAGACTTACTTAACTGAAAACCTCAACTTTGACATTTGGGCAGCTATCCAAGTTTAAAAACAATATTTATGATTCAATCATGACCCATAATAATTTTCAAAATGCACAAAACTCATGATGCGAAACACATTTGCCTATATACAGGTTCACATAAAAAATCGCAAACTGATAATCAGAAATTAAAACAATATTAGCAACATTTTAAACAAAGATGTTCTGACAATCTACGAAAAACTTGATAGAGTTTCCCTCCGAAAAGAGACAGATAGTTTTATTTTCAAAATCAAATTTGTTTTCTCGTCAAACTAACTGAATCTCCACATCCAACTCTTACGTTATACTGGAATACTTTTTACAAAACTTTATTTGTTCTAATCAGTTAAACCATTTTGTATCCTCAATTTGAAAATATGATTCACTAATTTACTTGACTTTCCCAAACGACAACAAAATTTCACTTAGGAACTCTTATAACCCCCAATATACTTCGAAAGTACCACTTTAAATTACATATTTCATTACTCATAATCAAATAACTTGAACCTCAAATTAGAAAAATTTCCTTGATGACTTTCGACTTTCAACCTTTAATAACTTATTACTCAATCGTCATCGTTTAACTTTCACTCATAATACGTTTATATCCACCTTTAATACATAACCCCTAATACTTTAAGGTTCAAACACATCTTTCCCAAATAAGTTCCATACTCTTGACATTTAATTTCATAAGATTCTTTACCTTTATTCTGATCATCCAATTCACCAAGATTACAATTTTAAACAACTTATCTCATTTAACTTTTATCCTTTAATGTCTCATCCAATCATGGTTTAAACAAACACTTTTGTTCCCTTAGTTATTAGCTTTTCGATCACCTCAATACAATTAACATCTAAGCAAATACTCATTTTCCATGATTACAAATTAACTTTAACTTTGACCATATATGTAATTCAAGGCTTCCATAACTTTTAATTCATTCTTATTTGACTAATGAACTTCAACTCCCAATAACCATAAATAAGGCTTGACATAATTTGAACCATTCAAACTTTTTCATTCTTAAAGTTTTCCTTTCAATATCGTAAACCATTTAGAATATTCTCCATCAAAAATTTACATTTACCTCAATACGTATAAAGCGTTCAATAGGATTACTACATTATAAACTTTACGACATTCCTATTCATATCAACCCTTTTTTCTTTTTTTGCAACTTCCCTTAATTGAAAGGAAAAATTACCTAAAATAATCCAAACTATTCACGATTTTCCTACAATAATCCCAACTATTGATTAACCATGAATAATCCCAACTTTGAGGGGCATTTTCCTAGAGTAAACCCGGTGACCGGATGACTTGCTATAGTAAGTTTTATTTTAAAAAAAAAGATAAATTTAAAAAAATGTCAAAAAAAAAGTTAAAAAAATGTTCATAAAAAATTTATGATTTTTTTTATTATTTAAAATTTTTTATGTAAATTTTTAAAAATATTTTCTAATTTTAAAATAATATTTAATTTATTTTTTAGGTGAATTACCTACTATAGCAGGTCATCGGGTTACCAAAGTTTACTCTAGGAAAATACCCCTCAAAGTTGGGATTATTCATGGTTAATCAATAGTTGGGATTATTGTAGGAAAATCATGAATAGTTTGGATTATTCTAGGTAATTTTTCCTAATTGAAATTCTCATCCAAATATCATTAAATTAAATATGTCACAAATACTTTTTAATTCTTTATTCTTTAATTGATTTTCAATCTTTACACACAATTAACTCATAACTTTCAATATTCCCAAAATGCTTCTTTTGAATTCCTCGCATTGAATCATTCTTACACAACATCATCGCAATTCACGATAAGCTTAGTCCTTAACTCCTTATGCCAATTATCCGAGTATATACATAATATCTTTTGTAAACCAATTTCAAGGATACTTGACTCGAATATATACATTTCAAGTTCAAATTTTAAAACTCTTTGAAAAACATTTTTTTATATATACATGACATGTAAATAGTGATGGCCACGGTCCGGGTTGGCTCGAAACCGTTCGCGACAGGTTTCGAACCGGCCTGTACTGCGAAAACGTGAACCCGTCGGGAAAAAAGTTGTCGGAACCGTGGAATCGCCGGAAAAAAAACCGTTTGAACCAGACCAAAGAACCGCGGGCCGGTTCACCCGGACCAACGGTTCCAAGGAACCGGCCCAGAACCTGGAATCGGACCGGTCCGGTTCACCCGCCCCAACGGTTCCAACGAACCAGAACCGGAACCGTACGGTTCCCTAGGACTGAAAAACTACATCAACTTCAAACGATCTCAATTTCTTGCTCGGTTATCGGAATCGGACATATAATATACCGTTCGAAAGCCCTTGAAGTCTAGTTTCTAATGCCGCAAACCTTGTATAAATGAGATATTCCTATCAAAAGTTATAGCCAAAAGAGTAGACATGTATTAAATTTCACCTTAATACTTTTGCATTAACAACACTTTTGTATTCTTTTGCTCTTTTACTCTTCATGGCTTGACAAAATTGATAGCTTGATACGTTCTTTGAGCCTTGTAAACTTGATTAGCACCAAAAACCCACAAAAATGACTCAAAGTACCATAATTCACCCATTTGGATACAAACTGGACATGGAATACCGAAATGGAGTGAAACCACATAAAACAACCCTAAACCGCCTCTAAACATCGAAAAGGAGCGCAAAAATGTAAATGATGAGTGCAAAAAACTGCACTTAATCATATGTCCACGCAACTAAGATTTTTTCGTATGTTTATGAACCAAACGTTCACTTAGTAATAAGTGAATGTATTATTGTTTTTTATCATCTTCTTAGACATTCTCATGATGATAGTAATGTTTTTTTAAAGCCGATTCTTGCAGATATGATGAATAAGTGGAAAGCGTATTTCACTAATTTTCCTTATATTTATGGAATTGCGACAATTTTAGATCCGTGTTTTAGGACGGAAAACCTAAGTAAAATAATAGGATTTTACTACCAAGCATTAGATTGCCCTTCTAGTGATGTAAATATTTATGTAGGAACTTATAAAAATTTTTAACAGACTTTTATGATCATTATTCTAGTATATATAACCCAAGTCGTGATACGTCTCACTACAAAAATTTTGTAAAGTTCCGACCCAATATTCCGACTACACAATTTTAGTCGGAAATTACCGACTAAAATACCGACTAACAGCGTGTAGTCAAATTTCCGACTAAATTCCTACTAAATGCAAATGGTAGCAAAATTCCGACTAAATTGCGACCCAGCTTTTGGTCGCAAGGTTTCTGACTACTAATTTGGTCGGTAGGTAGTCGCACAAAAAAAAAAAAAAAAAAAACCGCAAAAACGTGTAATAAAACTGATTGAGTCCCGACTGAATTCCGACTCACTTGTGGTCGGTAAGTAGTCGGAAAGTTCCTAATTTTGTCTATAAATACCCCCCCTCAACGCCACTTTCATTCCCGCACCTTTCCTTTCTTCTCTCTATAATTCTATCTGTTTCTCTTTTGTCCCTCTCCTCCTCACACACCTACTTGAGTAAAGATTAAGTAGGGGGTGGAGGTGGAGAGTGACAAGTTGAAAAACATAAAATTAACGGTTCCATTTAAGTGGTGTAAAAGTTTTTGGCATGTTTCTCACTTGCCCCGTTCATCCTCACTCTCCACGCTCGAGTTTCTTCACTAAAACATGGGGGGTAGGATGAACCGGACAAGTTCGGAAACATAAATAAAACAGTTCAATCGTAATAAAAATATGGCAAAATTTAATATTTATTTTGGAGAGGTTTCAACTTTGGCATGTTTCTCACTTGCCTCGTTCTTCGTTTGAACTCACACTTGAGTTTCTTCACTTAAGTGTGAGTGCGGGAAGAACGGGACAAATTGCGTAACATAAATTTAACGGTTCAATCGTATCAAAAAAATGGCAAAATTTGATATTAAAGGTATGCACACATTTGCTTATAAACGTTCGAACTTTTATTTATTTTTGAGAGGTTTCAACTTTGGGGGTCATTCAAGAAAGATATCAAAATGTGATATCAAAATTCAAAGGTAACAAGTCATATGTTTATTTGTTATCTTCATTTGAATGTTTCTAAAGCAAATGAGACTTGCCCCAAATTTGTTTTTCATTCTTTCCCACTACTTCCCCTACTCGTACATGGTTAATTTCAATCGGGTACGAGTAGAGAAAGGGGTGGGTTATAGTGATTAACATAAATTTAATGGTTGTATTTATTGTATAAAAATATTTTAATGAGCTTTTTTTCGTGTCATTTTGTTGTAATAATTATTAGTACTTAATCGAAATAAATGATTTTCTTAATTATTGTCTTGTATGTTTACTATAAAAATGTGTTATAAACTCTTAAAATATGTTCCTCAAAATCTGAGAAAATTCAGCATCGTATTATTTTACTTATATTTGCTACTGAATTGAATAATTTTCGATTTGCAAGGCGTTGGTTTGCGCAATGGTAATTACGGCCTATTATATTACCTCCAATTCATCATTAAGTAGCTCCCATTTGTTTTACGATATGAATAATGTCGTAAAACATATAGGAACTACTTAATGGTGAATTGGATGGAGTATAGTTTGTAAAGTGCACTATTGCGCAGCCAACGCCATGCAATGAAAAAATTTTCTTAGTAGAATCATAATAAGTAAAATTTACGATGCTGAAATTTCTCGGTTTTGAGAAACATACTTTTAACTTTATCAATTTTTTATAGTATATACGAGGAACTAAGTAAGGAAAAACACAATTTCAACTTAAAACTAATAATTGTAACTCCAAAATGGCCGGAAAAAAAAGCTCTTTAAAATTTTTTTTTAATAAGTTACCGACCGGATTCCGACTACCTTAACAGTCGCAAGGTAGTCGGTAATTTAAAAGTCTAAAGTGGTCATATGGCACTTATTACCTAAGTATCCGTGTACTTTCCGACTAAGTTGCGACGACATACTAGTCGCAGAGTGGTCGGGGAATTCAAAATTTAAAACCTATTAAATGGCACAATTTTTTATGACTGACACTATACCGATTACTTATGACAGTCGCCGGGTAGTCGGAAAGTAGTCGCCATATTATCAGGTTTTCCTATAAATATCCCTCAACGATTGTTCTTATTACATTTTACATCTATATATACTATCAGTCTATTCTCTCTCTATTTAATTCTATCTAAATAATTTAGGTATGATATTAGCTATGCTGTTGTTAGCTTGTTACTCTAAACCAGTATCTCGTTGCTATGTTTCTCACGTTGCCTTTCTCTTCATCACATTCGTACTTGAGTTTCTTCAATAAAGTACGAATGTGTGAAAGGGAGGGCAAGGTGATTAATATAGATTTTACGGTTTCAATTGTATAGGAAAAAAATTTAATGAGCTTTTTTCGGTGCCATTTTGAAGTAATAATTATTTGTACTTAACCGAAATAGTTGGTCTTCTTACTTTTTCTCCTGTGTGCTTACTATAAAAATGTCTTAAAAACGATTAAAATATGTTCCTCAATTTGATGAAGTTCAGCATCGAATTATTTTACTTATGTTTACTGGTGAAAAGGAATAATTAAATAAAACAATGCTGAATTTCATCAGATTTGAGAAATATATATTAAATGTTTTCACTTTAGTAAATTCGAGGGAATAATTAAGAAAAATCACTATTTCAACTTAGTACTTTTAATTTTTACCCAAAAATGGTCCGAAAAATGCTCATTTAATTTTTTTTTATAAAGTTACCGACCAACTTGCGACTGGGCTTTTAGTCGCTAAGTAATCGGTAATACACATCAAATCAGTCAAAAGTAATCTGACAGCAATAAGTGACACAGAGTACTTTTGAACACCGACCACATGCCGACTATAATTATAGTCGCAGGTTGGTCGGGGATTTTAAATTTTGAATTTGGCACGTTTTTAATTTTTTTTTTTACAATATAGGTTAGACCGGTTATTAATTAGGCACAATTTCTTATAAACGTGGTATTTTGTTGTTTGCAGAGCAATGGACTTACGAGCTGAAAGAAGTTGGATGTACCAACAAAGTTCTAAAGGAGTTTATAATATTAGATATTTAGAAGGGGTCGAAGAATTTATACAATTTGCAAAGAAAAAAAATCCAACTGAAGTTAGATGTCCGTGTAAAAAGTGCGGTAATCGTAGATTGTGGGGTCCAGATGTCGTAAGAGATCATCTGTTAAAGAAGGGGTTTGTTGAAAACTACTACGATTGGTACCTGCACAAATGTTCTGACGGTGCACCAGTTTGTAGTAAGTGGGCTCCGGTTGAGCCACAGCAGAACACGGTTCAAAATCCGCATGCACAAATGGTGTACGATGGAGCAGCGCATGCTTTTCCGGATACACATCATCATTTTCTACCGCATCGTGATGATGTCGTCGCTAATGTACCATACTCCCCCGTACATAATGATGAAGATCCGAACCCTCAATCTAGACAGTTCTTTGAAATGTTAAGAGCCGCCAACTTACCTATGTACCCTGGCTGTGAAACGCATACTCAGATGTGTGTCATAGGAAGGATGTCTAGCCTGAAGACAGACTTTCGTATTCTAGAGAGACTTTATGATGAATTATGTCAATTCATTATTGAATTGTTGCCGAAAGATAATCGGATGACAACAAGTTTTTATGATACGAAGAAACAAATTTCGGCTCTTGGATTGCCGGTAGAGAAGATTGATTGTTGTGTCAATGGGTGATATGATTCATTGGGGCCCAACAGCGAGTATTACACAATGTGATGAGTGTGGGGTTTCCAGATGGGTATCTGATAACACTCCCAGAAAGCTGTTCCATTACTTTCCCATCGGTCCCAGGCTACAACGGCTGTATGCTTGTGCGACTACTGCCAGCCACATGAGGTGGCATGCGGAGCACCGTTCAGAGGATGGAGAGATGTGTCACCTCTAGAACAGTGAGGCCTGGTTATTTTTAAACGAGACGCATCCGGGTTGTGTACAGATGGTTTCAATCCATTCGGCAGCTCGAGACAACAATATTCATGTTGGCTCGGAATACTAACTCCATACAATCTTCCGCCCTTGATGTGCATGAAGAAACAGTACATGTTCTTAACGGTGATTGTCCCAGGCGCTAACAATCCAAAACATAAGATTGACCTGTACCTGCAGCCATTGATACACGAGCTAAAATTGTTGTGGGAAGATGGAATCCAGACATACGACGTATCCAAGAGGCAAAACTTTCAGCTTCGTGCGGCTTTGATGTGGACAATCAACGACTTTCCAGCTTATTCGATGATGTCGGGGTGGAGTACAGCTGGCGTGCATGCTTGTCCATAATGCATGGATGAGTCCAAAGCATTTTATTTAAGACACAGTAGAAAAGTGAGTTGGTTTGACTCACACAGAAGATTTTTACATAGTAGGCACCCCCTACCGCAGAAACTGGACAATGTTCACCCGTGGAGCTGGTGAGAAGGAAGTTAGGCCCGACATACGTACGGGAAATGAGCTTTTAGAGGAGCTGGATCGTTTCAGCTTTTTACGGGTATTTGAAGACGATGCAGCTGAGTTCAATGCAGAAATCAGTAAGCATTGTGTTAGATAGAAGAAGATAAGTATTTTTTGGGATTTGTCGTACTGGAGCACAAACATGATCCGTCACAACCTTAACGTGATGCACATTGAGAAGAACTTCTTTGATAACATTTTCAACACAATAATGTGTGTGCCGGGAAAAACTAAGGATCATCTCAAGGCACGTCAAGATTTAGCCGAGCTCGGGATCCGATCGAAATTGCATCTAGTTGGTTCTACCATCCCGAAGGCATCATACACACTAAACAGAGAGCAAATGGCTGTCCTTCTATAGTGGCTTAAAACATTGAGATTTCCTGATGGGTATGTCTCAAATTTAGCCAGGAACATCGACATGCCTAAACATCGACATGGCTAAACATCAGGTATTCGGGATGAAGAGTCATGATTGTCATGTGTTCATGCAGCGACTGATTCCAATTGCATTTCGGGAGTTGCTACCAGCAAATGTATGGGCAGCTCTTACTGAAATTAGTCTGTTTTTTAGAAGTCTTACTTCTCCGAGGGTTTCTGCCGCAGATATGTGGAGGTTGGACGAAGAAATTGCAGTGGTGCTCTTTAAGTTAGAGCTATATTTCCTCCAACATTCTTTGATGTCATGGAACATCTTCCTGTTCATCTAGCTTACGAGGCGAGGATTGCTGGTCCGGTACAATATAGGTGGATGTATCCCTTTGAGAGGCAAGTACTAATTATACGTCTAAAATATAAGTATTATTTACTTTTCTGGTTATTTTTTACATGTCCTAATAATACTCCTTGGTTTGAATTACAGGTATCTTCGACATATAAAACTTAATGTCAAAAACAAAGCACATGTTGAAGCCTCGATCTGCAACGCATATCTTACAGAAGAAGCATCATACTTTGTCTCGCATTACTTTGAGCCAGATATTCGATGCAGAGTTAGAGATCTTCCTAGAAACGATGACGGATGCTTTAACAACGTGAGACCGGTGTTTTGTCCATATTCACACACCCAATCAAATTTCCTGGTCGGGGTAAGGCTTTTATGATGGATGAAGCATATCTCAAAATTGCTCAGACTTATGTTCTGCGAAATTGTCCGGAGGTGAATCAATTTTATGATCAATTCGTACACTTAATCACAAAGTACGAACGTAATCTAAACGCAGAGCAAGTTTAGCATGTGGTCCAAGACCAGTTTGCCCTATGGTTTAAACAGATTGTGAGTACACGTTTACCATCGTAATTTGTTGTGTAATTAGTATTACGTATTTACATTGAATTATAGTTATTATATGCAGTCCTGGGACGGGTTTCTTGACGGTGTAGATAATGCCGATATTCTAAAGGACCTCACCGAGGGACCGTTGCAGAAGGCACGTCGCTATGATGTTTGTTACGTGAATGGTTATAGATTTCACACTATCTCTCATTCCGGCGAGGTATGCGTGAAATCTGATGATAACAGTCCGGATGAAATCGACTTGTACGGAAAGTTAGAGGATATTATTAACCTCGAGTTTCGAGCACTTCCAATGAAAAGGGTCACTTTATTCAAATGTCAATGGTTTGATCAGACTACCACCGGATACAACCATGGTACGAGAATCCATCCGCGTTAATATCGTAAGTTTTGTATATTTTAATTTCGTAGTTACAATTTTATTAATTATAAAATAATAAGTATAATAATATTAATAATAATAATAATAATAATAATAATAATAATAATAATAATAATAATAATAATAATAATAATAATAATAATAATAATAATAATATTAAAACAAATCTGAAAACAAATAAAAGGGTGCCATTTTTTTTCAAATTCCGACTAGCCACTGACTGTTTAATAGTCGCAGGACAGTCGGTATATTGAAACAAATAGCTTACCAGAGAAGCTTCTCTGTTTGTCAGATGCATTGGGAAGGTAAAAAATTTTTAATATACCGACTATCCACTGACTAGCCGTTAGTCGCAGTTAGTCGGTATACTGAAAAGTTTTACCACTTTCCAACGTCTTCTGAAAAGTTACTACAGGCAATCAATGAGGTAGGTGAAAAATCTCACCGACTAAATGCCGACTAAGTACTAGTCGCAAAATAGTCGGAGATTTGAAAAGTTTTTTTTTCATTTCCAACGTCTTTTCAACAAAAGTTACTGAGGCATTTAATGGAGTAGGTTAAATGGTAAAATTTTCTCTGACTAACCACCGACTACTTATTAGTCACACATTGGTCGGTGAATATTAAGGTTTTAATCCTTGTGCAACTGAATAGAACACAACACAAAGAAAAAAACTAATAAACCACTCAAACACAAGCAAACAGCACAAGAGACATAACACAATCAAGAACTGAGTTCTTGATGGCTGGTTTGTAATTGTATGCACGTTTTATGTTCTAAACAGTCTAAAGAAGGAAATATGCACAAGGATTTAAAAAGGAAAGTATGTAGGAAACTTCCCTGAGGCGTCCAATTTCCAAGTGTCTGTGTTGCTAATCAGTCAGTCTGCCTTGATGAATGCTCCAAGACTATTTCAATGCCTCCTTGCTTCTGATGTTGAGTCCTTCCTTGCCCTCACATAACTTGCTCTCATACCAATTTGGACTGAATTCAAGAGGGGTAATGTAGTTCTTGAAGTCTTCCCCAAGCAATGTAGGCAAAACTCTCAATCAGCCTTGTTGTGATGGCAACAAGAAAGGTCAAGAACCAATACTGCAACAAGTCTTGCACTTTGAAGAGATCTTGTTAATGATGAATCAGTGATTGTGGGGGTGAACTTTCCTATCCTTGGCTTTACTCACCTTGGATGATCAGTTCTTGATTTGATAGAGTGGGTTGTGGAAACTCACTCAATCAAGGATGTGATCTTGCTTTACTCACAAGATCAGAAGTGCTTTAGTCACACTTTGAAAGAGAAAATCTCAAAACTTGTATTGAAGAATGAAAACTGAAGTCTAAGTACAATGAGGGCCTCTTTATATAGGGTTGGCTAACTAATATAACGACTCTATAGGCTTGAATACAAGGTTTATCCTAGGCTAATAATAGAGCACATGCTATTCATGTGCGTTTTAAAAAGAACACTACAAAAATAAGCTAAGGCAACAGCCAACGCCTTGTTCTGATATCCTGCTGACCAGGCCACCTACAGAAGGTCTTCTAGGGCTCTGTACAGATGTGCACTAGGGTTCTGGCCCCTGGGTGACGAGGTCCATGTGCCAAAATGATGTTTTTGCCTTCTTTCCAGCTTGGCTTGTCCAGGTTGGGTCTAGGGGTGTGCAACCAGGTGTGCTGCCAGACAGATGGTCCTGAAATGTCCTATTCTGTGTCTGTCAAGTCTTGCTTTTCTGTATCTTGTTTTCTTGGACTTCCTTTGGGTTTCTCTTGGCTTGATGTTGTGTCTACATGCCTTGGGGCCTTATCCCTGCCTTTATACCCAACTTTCCTTGAAGCACCTGAATTTGGTGCAGGTGTTTTCCTTCCATAGTCCATTAAGATGGTTTCTGTGCTTGGGGGTGTTTGAGGCATGTCTTGGGCTTCTGATCCTTGTTGGTTCTGAGGCATGTCTTTGTGCTTGGGTAACTGTGGGTCTTCTGCCTCCTTTGGAACCTCCTGGTTTGGTTCACAAAGCACAGCGAAAGACTTATAAAAAGTCTTCCGCTGTGCTTTGTAGACAATATCATAATATTGTTTACGCCGGTTGGGCTATTTCAAGTATGTCAAAGATTCAAAGTACAGAGTTGTCTAGCCCACGTCCTATCGATATTTTTTCTTAAACTTATTTTTTATAATATTTAGACTACTTAATGAGTATCACGTCAAAATATTTTTAAAAATAAGTTTTTATGGAAAATGTTGTTGCAGGCTGCGTGTTTCTACCCTAATAGGCTAAACGGTAGCATCTAGGGAGTTGGTGGGGAAAATTGCTGCCTGGAATAACGTTTTCGCAGTTCATGGAAAACGATGCCCTTAGTAGCATGCCAGCATTTTTCCCCATAATATTTTATTTGTTTTTTAGTCACTACAATCTACAAACACTTCTGCGTAATTTCTGGCATTTAAATATTAAAATATATATGACAAATATTAAATATCAAAATGCTTAATTAAAATGCATAATATATAATCAACTTATATAAAAAAAAATTTCAACTATTAAAATTCACAAATTAAAATATTATACAAATTATTTTTAAACCTATTAACCATACTAAACATGTGTACAACCACGTCTGTTATATCATGTTCTGTTGTATAAGCCACACTTGACTTCTTTATCAATAGGGTCAACCATTTCATTACGCAACCACTTTGACCTTGGACGTCCTTTTGTTTGTACTCTACTAGCATCCACAATCAAGCGAGGGCTATTGTATTCTCTCTATTGAGTAGAGTCAAGCACATCTTCAAATGCTAGTGGGATGAATTGGTTATTTCCATCAATACGAATAGCAGCAAGTACCTTTTTCTTTGTATTTTCCATACAATTGAGTTCCATTAATAACAATTATAGACAGACAATGTTTAAATCCATCAATGCAAAGTTTAAATGACCAAAATAATCTTTTGAATACATTTACCATGATTTTCTGAGTTAAATACCCATTCCACAGCCATACTTAGATGTGCATCTCTAAAAACTTGCATATAATGTGGAAGATGCTCATATGATTGTTTCCAACTACTATAAATCTCTGCAATTGTAGCTTGCATACCAAACTATGCTTTGAAGTAAGTACTTTTGTGATGGTACGTTGTGTTTGCCATCTCAATGATCACACCACCCTTGATAGTTGGATCCACTTGAACACACTCTTTTAAGTAGTGACCTATAATTGAAGAGTTTAAATGGCGCACCCAAAGTATGTTTGTCACTGATGCAAGTGGACGCATGTGGACCTTTATAAGTTACAATGGCTCACAAAGGCACACTACCATTCTTCTATCGAGCGGGAAGCTTACTACCACCAGTATTAAAACAAACTAAATCATGAATACTTTTGTTCAATGATCGATAAGTATATGATTGATTCAGCTTAATGCCACAACCTTTCACTGCATCAATAAAGTTTTTCGTACTCACAAAATCCATACACTTAAAAAATTCATTCCCCTTCATAATGGATGAGTTTTAAGCGGCCTAATCATCATTTTCTATATGCTATTCTAATTGATCATAAAAAGAAAATGAAGATTATGTGGTGTCTATAGTATGTACATCATGAACAACATTATCAACCTCAAAATATTATTCTAGCCCTTCTTTCCCATCACTCAAATCAACATCTTCATAATCTCCCACTTCACTCAAATCATAAAGCCCTTTTTCCCTATCATTATGAGTTGTTCTCTCATTATCAAGATAAGCTTCTTCTTCATTTGACATATATTGTTGAACATAATTATGATATTGTGCTCTAAAACTTGATTGGATTCTCATAATTCGAAAATTGTAAGAGTTAACAGATACAAGAATAAACATTTGGGAAGGAGGGTGTTCAATTGAGAGAAATGTACTTCATCATTTCAGTAAACGACTGATTGAATTAAACTTAAGAAGAGACATTTTGATTGCAAGTAATGGGTACTTGTTCAATATATATTTATGTAATAGTACACTATAAATTCCTAACGAGAGCCCAAAACTCATTCATTGAGTATTCTTCATCAAGTGGCACCACAATAAATGTTGATGGACCAGTAGGATATTCTATTATCAATTTTAATTCTACCATGCTGTTATAAAATCTACACACGTTATACAATTCAAGAAACTCACAATCTAACATATCAATTTTTACAATGGTAGGTCTTACATTTCCACCTTGAGATCTTAAATTTTTGCAGTAGTAAGTCTTAAATTTCCATCTCACATATCATGTATAAACAAGTATGAATAAGTTCAACTTCTGCATAGGAAAAATATCAACATTACTACAAAAAAAAAATTCAAACCCTAAAAATTTAACAGTAACTAGTTAATTTACGAAAAATAATCAACTTAATGTTAGTATACTTATAACATAACACTCCTACCACTTAGTGTATTATTATTATTATTATCATTATTATTATTGTTATTATTATTGTTATTATTATTATTATCATTATTATTATTATTATTATTATTTTTTTTTTGGCAAAGTAAATTTTATAAAATGCCACAAAAATAGCCGAAGCTTACAAAAAGTCCAAGAGACTGAGAAGACGACCCAAACGAAGCTTCTGAGGGACAGGCCCTTCGTCATTCGCTAATCTAAGAAGTCGACTCCAAAAAAGGAAAAATTTTCCTAGAGACTAAAGCTGCTACGACAACAATTACAAATGGCATTGGCCAAGCTTGACCAAGTAAAAACTGAAGATTATTATTATTATTATTATTATTATTATTATTATTATTATTATTATTACTATTATTATTATTATTATTTTTATTATTATTATTATTATTATTATTATTATTATTATTATTATTATTATTACTATTATTTTTGGTAAAGTAAATTTTATAAAATCCCAAGAAAAATAGCCGAAGCTTACAAAAGCAGTTCAAGAGACTAGGATGACCCTCTCCGCCTTAACTCCAAGAGACAGGCCTCTTGTCATTCGCTAGGCAGGGAGCGACAACACCAACAGGAAAACATATAATAATTACATATCAACAATACAGAGCGACAACCAAAGGCCACTAACAAAAGGCAACAAGGCTAGGCCTATCCTAAGCAAAATCAGAATAGCCCATGGCTCAACATTTACACATCAACACAATGAGATGGTAGCAATCATCAAGCCCTCAAAAGGTCCACCAACAAGCTTTATCACAGTGTCATAGACCCTTCATAGTTCCTGACAGCAGCTCGATGCTCGACTAGCCAGCGTGTGTGCAAAGCTAATATATTATTATTATTATTATTATTATTATTATTATTATTATTATTATTATTATTATTATTATTATTATTATTATTATTATTTCATAAAAAGAGACTTTACAAGAAGTTGGTGGAGAGTCGAGCAACAAGCTGGGCACCCACACCTTTTTGAATACTAAAAGCTAATCTCTGGTAAATATAAGCCCTAGTCTTAGTACTACTCAAGTTACTTGAAGAAAACGAAGCAATTCTTGATAACATGTCGAGCGCATCCTTGCCTAAACCCCCAAAACTAGAGAAAGCGAAGGGGATGAATTTGTAGTCATTCTCCTTGCACTTAGATTGTATTTCTTCCTTTTTCTTTCTTAGCATTGGTTAAAGAAACACTAGCTGCCCATGAGAGTACTTCTGTTCCACCAAAGGGCGAACCTCCACACAAGCATCTTTTCCATGAAGCCAGTTAAAACAATAAGAGATCTGCTGACCTAAGATCTTTCCCCGTATCTGAAGAAAACCTCATTTGTGCCTCCTTACGGACTGAGATGCCAGCTTTGATGCAAATATCCACAAGCATGTCCCGAATGAAGTTATGGCGAAACTTCACACCTATCTCACTAGAGCAATGAACAACATGGTCCCCTCATTTATCCATCCTGGGAGAGTTACAACTCGGGCATAAACTTCCTTTGATGAACAATGGGATAATGAGGCGGTAACATAGAACAAATCTTTATTGACGATGATTCATCTTTTGTCCTAAGCCATCAATAGGGATGGTAAAAATAAAATCTTGGGCATGCGGCTCCCGAGTGGAGCACAAAACGATAACTTGTCTTGGGGGTGAGTATGTAGCTAGATGCAATACTTTTCTCAACAACAGTAAAATAATCCCCTGCTAGCTTTTTCATCATGGAAAGTGGGCAGCGAGCTCGAGATCATCATTGAGAGAAAAAGCATTGGAGCCACAACAACCACGGAAAAGACTAAGAGCGTGTTCAAAGGTTGGCCCCGGATGAGGAGAATCACTATTCACTAGGATCTTATCTTGGAGCAAGCTGGTTTGAAGACGAGAGGCAAGGAAGACGTAGTTGATAACATCACCTGCAGCATAGATCCCAAGGCCACCCATCTTGATGGGGAGGGTAGCTAACCTCCACGGCCAATCCCCAAAACCAGGTCCAGAGGCCGTCACTATCTTCTCTAAGGAGGATCGCAAGGCCAGATCAAAATTGAACATGGGCGTCACTTAAGAAATTCGGATGGCGGGTTCGTATTGTGTAAAAAAGGTGTCCAACCTCAACACAATTACGAAGAACAAGAAGCTCATATTGAGGATCATGAATTTTACTAACAACTGTCAAGAGGTCAATGGTTTTAGAAGCCCTATTTAAAACAAAATCCCGGCAAAAATTATGATCCGTACTAACTGGCCCACCAAGACGTTTCACCCCCATACTAGGCCGAGATAAGTTTGGTTGAAAAACCTCTGGCTCTCTAGTTTTAGGGTCTTCCGTTGGCCAAAAACGCTTGGTTTTTTCCACATTGAGAAACAAGCCACGGGATGGCCCCTCCTTTATAAGAATGTTTAAGGCATTGGCGACCATGAGGGTGTCTCCAACAATAGTGCCATAGTCGAGATACCAAGCTTAAAGGTTTAGCTTACAAGATTGACGAATTTTCAAAACCAGAGGGTGTATGATAAGGGTAAAAAGCAAAGGGCCAAAGGGATCACCTTATTGAACACCCTGACAAGACCAAAACAGAGAGTCACAAGCTGGTTGAGAGTAGCACACCTCCACCCAAGGGCCAAGAGAGGGGCACTGGGTCCTAGTTTTAGCCAACAAGACACCCCTATCAACAAGATTAAAAGCATTTTGAAAGTCTACCAAAGCATTGAGAAACCTACGATATCTCCATTGCATTCAAGGACCCTGTTAATAGAATGAAAAATAGCCTCACAGCCCCCTTGTGTTCCCACCCAAAACTGAAAATGTTCTAAATATGCCTGCATGGTTTTCCCTAAGGCCGAAGCAGCCACCTTAGACACAAGTCTACGCCACACCATGCCCAAGGCAATAGGGCGGATACCACCCTTGGCTTAACCAAAGGGGTAAGAGGAGCACTAGCGATGTAGCTCCCAAGCACACTTGGGCATTTACCATTAAGAAGCAAGTTGACAACCTTAGTAATAGAGCAAAGTAAGGCGTCACCAATAGCTAACGCTGCGCCACCAAATATCTCAACAAGATGTTGCAGTCTATGATCATCCCGGTCGCACGAGGTTCCCTTAGGGAAGCTATGGATCCTACTCAACACCTCATCTTTGGTAACAGAAAAAGCTACCTCATCACGAGGAGTAAAAGGTAGAGTCGGTGGCGGGGCCGAAAGGTGCTTTGATACAAGAGCCTGAACGGTGTCCTTGGAGAAAGGTGCCACACCAGTAGAGGATAACACCTTGATGGTAGCAGAGAAATGACCATCCCCTACACTAGTGGAAAAAAACAAGATACGTTTTTTTTTTTCCAAATAAAGGGTGCGGTTTTGACTCACAGCATTAGTAATAGCAGCAGATGACAAAATATTATTGGCTGCGGTTCTAAAAACCGCAGCCTATAAACCATTTTAAGAACAAAAAAAAGGAGGCTAAAGGCTGCGGTTGTTTGAAAAACCACTGCCTTTAGTCCCCCTTTTTTCTTTTCGTTTTATACTAATTGCAAGAACAAATACTAATTGTAAATGATGCAAGAACAAATTAGGAACATTAAGAACAATTTTCATATACATATAAAAAAAAAAAAGTAAACGATCAAAAATGGTACCTCGATAATGAGACCAATTTACAATTTTACAATGGTACCTCAAAAATCAAAAATGGTACCTCGATAATAAAAAAAAATCAAAAAATCAAAGATCCTTGCAATATTCTTTCTCCACAAATTCCTCTGTCACTTCACCTCCATTTTCATCGAGTAATTTTTGCAACATCCCAAACAATAACCCATTTTTTATTTTTATTATTTTTTGTTTTACATACTATATATAAATAAATACTCTTTTCACCGAGTAATTTCTGCAACATTTCAAACAATAACCCATTTTCACCGACTAATTTCTGCAACATCCCAAACAATATTGATCCGAAATCATTGTCATAGATTTAAGAATAACATAAAAATGAAGGGAGTATAATATAAAAAATAAACGGTCACACCATCCACCTTATATATTAAAATTTTCGATTCACTCAAAAATATTACGCAAACTAAAAAAGGAAGAAAAATAAGTTGGTTAATGATGACCTGTTGATCGTTTTGTAGGTGTTGAAAGTGAAGAAATTCAGGAATATGAAGAGAAGGGTTATGGACATCAACATAATTTAGTCGATTACATGATACTTCCTCTAATGGTTAATTATGACCTGTTGGTTTTGCTTCGAGATCTTTCTCTTGATTCAATGATACTTAAACTAATGGTGTAGTTTCAGTTGAAGAATCGATGGATTTAGTCGATTCCATAAATTTAGTCGATTCCATGAGGAAATTTGAGTTGGAAATTTCTGGGTAGATCAAAAGGAGAAAAGGGATTAGGCGAAAGTGAGAGAGGAAGAAAGGGGATTAGGCTTAGAGGGAGAAAGGGAGAAGAGGCGATGAAAGAGGGAGAAAATGGATTCCACTAATATATACTAGGGTTTGGACTTATTATTGGTTGCGGGCAAATAAGAAAACTGCAGCCTTTGAGTGTCGAATTTTTATTTTGATTATTGGCTGCGGTTTTACTTAAAATCGCAACCTATGTGCTTGTTTTCGCCTTATTTTTCGCCTATTATACACTGCGTATATTAGGAACCGCAGCTAATGTTTAGCAGCCAATAGGCTTTGTTCCACTAGTGCCTAGCTTACGTCTGCACCGATACAAATTATATTCTCCAAGATTACTAAGCATCTTAGAATAAACAGGGGGTGCCTAAGCCAAGCGATCCAAAATCAAACAATACCTATCACTAGGGTCACGCTATCGAGAAATGGCACTAGAGATAGAATCGAATTGGCAGTGCTCCCTAAAACCCGACCTGTGTTTTGATCTAGTCTTAGGCACAAAGGTGCCCAAAACACAACATAGAAAAATAAGTAGTTGCACCCAAGCAAATACATCACTCGGAATGGCTAGCACGGTATTAAGAGCATAGAGGAAAAACCTAGCAAAGCCGAGACGCAGTTTTGGAGGAATACTTTTAACCGACCGAAAGGATTTCAAAAAAACACGCACTAGAAGATCAACATCAAAATCAGAGGATAGCAAACCAGAAGTATTACTCGAGGGGGAAGCCTCATCAGATGCCCTACTATCACATGCCAAGGTTAAATGATGAGGAATGCCAAGGATCACAGAATCCCTTGAGGTAGGGGCAACAACAACTGAACCGAAGGTGTGCTTACGATTCTTACTGAAGGATTGAGTGCGCAAGCACTCCCCACAAAGCCAAATACCTGGTTTTTTAAGTGATGCCTCTAGGGAAGAGAACAAGCAGGGATCACTCGCAATATGACTTCCTCTATCACTAAGCGTTAGATGAATGTCAATATTGTCGGAATGACGTATGTTGTCGCGACCCATTCTCCACATTTTGCACGTACGGATTCGTACAATCTAATAGATCCTTCAAATCTTTCGCAATAGAACCGTAAAAACGTCTTGATTGGCTGACCTGATATCCCACGTAAAACACTTTAATATTTAATACTATCTTCTTTTTAAATGTTTTTTGTCATTATTGTAAAAAGTATAAGCTAAAAAAAATTACAAACCTAAAAACATTCATTCTATTTGAGATCTCATTTTCAGTGTCAATAATGTATAATTGTTGAAATTTCGCTGAACATGAATCACCTTGTAGTAAACTTCCAATTCTAAGACATATTTGCCCTCTTAATCGAAATATATTTGGTCCCCGACTCATATTAATAGTTTGGGAAATTCCAAGTGGTAACCCTAATGTTTTGGGTTTTCCACGTGGTAACCAACAACTTTTAAAATATCCACGTGGTAACCCTGAGGTTTACCAAATTGTTCCACTATGACCCTTTTGCACATAAAAATTTAGCAAAACGGTAGCAAACGTTAATTTCTCAACATTAAGGTTGTTGTACACCTATATATACGATTCATTACTTCAAATACCATCAGTTTCAACCTTTTCCCCCAAAATATTAACCCTATCTCTACCATCTTTGAACTTGGGGAAAAAATATGATTTAGATGAAAGATGTTAGAATTAAGGTTTATGTTTAGAATTAAGGTTTATGTTTTGAGAAACATTTGAAATGACAAGTCGCATAAATAGGCGTACACCTGCCTAAAAGCTTCGAAATTAACGTTTGCTAATGTCTTTATGTGCAAAAAGATCAAGGTGGAACATTATGTAAACCTCAGGGTTACCGCGTGGATTTTTTGAAAGTCTTGATTACCATGTGGAAAACCTGAAACCTCAGGGTTACCACGTGGAATTTCCCTACTAGTTTTGTCTATCTGGTCACCCATAGAAGTGAACGCAAACATCATGTTATACCCTCTAATGCCTTCCATAAAAGCTTACTTCGTATGTCATTACCGTGTAGAAAGGATGAAATTAATTGAGGTGGCTCTTATAGCTTTGGAAATGCAATTTTTCCTTTTTTGCAACATAATGAGAAGGTGGGTGCATTATTTGTTTTCATACTATTTACTCTTTCAAGGCTTCACATATTTGCACTAGACTCTTCACACAAATATGTTGGATCTCCTATATCCATATACCCTATAATAAAAACATTAAAAATATTTTACATAATTTTAATATATAAAAAAATTAATTTCCAAAGTTTTATGATGTTCGTAATTAGTAAGTTTTGTGTTTAAGATTTGGACAAACTTTCTGTGTCATCACACACAATAACCTCTATA
>JAAKBH010001009.1:45000-64757 GCA_019776075.1 Amaranthus palmeri
AATATTATATCTTATAGTGATTCTATACATTGGGAATTCTACCGTTAAATACAGAGTTTAGGATTAGAGAATTGTGGGCAACATGAGGTTGGACAATATTTCGGATCAATGAGTACTGTAAAAACCAACTTTATTTAATAGTATCAATAAGGCGCAAATTAAAGATCCAAAGATTGTTCAGTTGCGCGAAATGAGACTAATGCTTTTGTGTTAGCAGAAATAGGAAAATCGAGTTCGAAATTCGTTGGACCTGTTGAAATTTTGAGAAGATTCGAAGAAGTTGCATATTAGTTGGCTTTATAACCGAGTTTAACAAAATTTCATAAAGTGTTCCATGTCACCTAGTATATTATCGATCCATTGCATTTTTTAGCCTATGAACCCTTTCAAATTTATGAGTCTAAACGAGAGGTCTATCAAGATTTTGGATAATCGAGTCAAGGAGTTTAGGAATTCAAGGATATATCTCGTTGGTCAAGGTTTTATGATCGAATCATTGAGAAGAAGCTACTTGGTAGAGAGATATGATCAACATGAAACAGCAACACCCTAATCTTTTCGATAACTTGTAGTTTCGAGACGAAACTATCTTAAGGGGGAAGAGTTTTAACAAACTCGAAATTTCTAAACTTAATCATTTTTTTATTAATGCTTAATTCATTAATTTAGTTCTTAATTCTTGATTATTATGCTCCAATTTATCTAAGCCCAAAAATCTTATATTCCATTTAATCAATTTTTTTTTTATTTCTTGATTTGAATTCTTATTTAAATTCTGATTACATTTTCCAGTTCTTTACTTATTCAATTCCATTAAATTTCTAATACTTATTTGATTTCTTAAATTGATCCAAATATGAAACTTTAATTTTTTTTTTTATTATTTCTAAATATTATGTTTATTAGCCCAAAATTTTGATGATAACTTTATATTATGAAAATCTCAAAATTAGTTAATGGTTTTATAGTTTACTAAAGTTTTACGTTTAAAGCTCTTATTTCTTAATTAATTTCGTTAATGATTATTTTAATGACTTAAACACTGTTAGTTAAACAATTTTAAACTAGTATTTTTCTTATTAAACTTAATTATTTTTTTAAGCTAGATTAATACCTAAAGTAATTTTTAATTACCTAAACCTATTTGGTCAAAACCTACCATATTATTTTAAGCATGTATACTTACATATGTAAAGTAAGTTTCAAAAGAAATCAAACCCCCTCCTTACCCATCATGTTGGATGGATATGCAGTCAAGGGCGAAGCCACACCGGGGGCCGGTGGAGGCCCGGCCCTCCTTGTCGAAAATGTGATCCTTTGTACTTTTGGTTTCGGCCCCCCTTACTAATTTATTATATAATTTAAAGAGTGCATATTTGTAATAAAAATTACTATAGGTCAATGGTTGAGGTAACATATTTGTAATTTAAAGTAAAAGATCAAACCCAAATTTGAACTATTACTTTTTAGTAGACTAATATATTTAATTTACACAAATTCTCATATGAGACGGTCTCAGTGAGATCATTTTAATTGCCTTGGCCCAATGTACATTTATTTTTAAAGTGATGACTTTTTAGTCTTAAAGTTACATTTATAATTAACCTTAAAGTGATCACTCAAAGTGATCACTTAATTAGACAATGGTCTTACTTGTATTGTATATACTCGTCTCAAGGTGAGACAGTCTCATATAAGACGGGCTGATTTAATTTATACTATAAAGACATAACTATCTATCTTTCATAATTCACATTCATCCTTTTAGTGTGTCTTTATATTTTTGTTATCTTAATTTTAATAGTAATTTTTTTTGGAGACTAAAAAGACAAATATATGAAGTCACAGACACTTAGTTTCTTTTTCAAAAGGGTAATTGTAGGGAAGCTTCAACTCTATTTGTCAAATACAATTTTTGCTATGATTGATGTTAATTTATTGTATATGATTCAAATTTTCATAGTTTAACTAGTTTTTATATAATAAATAACTTGCTAGTATATCGACAATTCGATCCTCTCTAACTATAAATCCTGGCTTCGCAATGTAGTAAGATATGGAGTATGATTTTTTTTATTTTTTAAACCAATACGTTAAGATTTTTTCCTCTAAATATCTTCGCTATATACTAGTTTTTACCTAAGGGTTCTACATAGCAAAAATTGAAGCAAAAACCCATCTATTTCCCAATTCCAACGTGTACAACTTGATAATTATGCCCCATAAATTTTTGGATAAATGGACATTAATAATCCCAACTTTGCGTGATCCGCTCAAAACAATCCCAACTTTCGATTATTTTCTAACATACCTAACTTTGCCACTTATTTGCTCAGAACATACCCTTGTCTATGTTTACCGGTTATAGCAGGTAAAATTCTCTTATAACCCATTAGTTCCCACCTCTCTCCTCAATAACTCAACTGACCTAACTTTACTCAAAGGGCTTTCTCTGTAAAAACTCCATTTTCAAGATTTGGTAAATTGTTCCATTGAAATCGAAGAGAAAATGAAGAAGAAGAGTCGCTCCTCATCGTCATCCATGGTACGTTTCTTGAAATTATATGTCATTCGTTTTGTTTAATCTGTTATTTGAATAAAATTGGTAAATTGGAATCCTTTTTTTCTGATTTGAGGATTGATTTGAGGAAGATAAAATTAATGGTGGATTGATTTAATAGAGAAGATAAAATTAAAAAAAAGAAAGAAAAGATGAGAGATTGATTTGAGGAACAAAAAGGTCATTAATGGTGGATTGTTTTGAAGAGATCAAGGTTGAAGATGAAGTTTATAAAGGGGAAAAGAAATAATAAAAAAAGAATTGCAACGGGCAAAATTTTACCTGTTATAACCGGTAAACATAGACAAGGGTATGTTCTGAGCAAATAAGTGACAAAGTTAGGTATGTTAGAAAATAATCAAAAGTTGGGATTGTTTTGAGCGGATCACGCAAAGATGGGATTATTAATGTCCATTTATCCTAAATTTTTTCTGCCATCTTCCTTAATTCACCTTATGCATAGAGTACAAAAACCTATTTTTTATACACTTGATGAAATTCGAGAAGATAGAGCGTAAACTATTATTCTAGTATTTTTGGAGTTGGATAATTATTGTAGGTACTTAGAGGACAGAGATCGTTATTTTGGAGTTGGGTAATTATTTTGGGAGCATAGAAGTACTTGCATTTAGAATTTGGAGTTTAAAGTTTGGAGTATTCATTTTAGGATCTTATTTTCTTATCTTCTTAATTAGTACTTAGTACTAATCCATGGTGTTAGTATGGTATAACTTCTTACCCTACTCTTTATGTGGAATTTTAAATTATATTTACTTTATAATATGCAAAGTATGATATATATTGAGCATGTTCAAGTAGGAATTTAGTTTAAGAAAATACTGATTAATATTAAATTTAGTGTAGTTATGCTAACAATATTTTTAGTATGTTAATTAATAATATTTTGACATATTTAGGAAGTTGAGTGAATTATTATATACTAGTGTTATATATTTCTATGTTATAAATTAGTATTACTATATGTTAATGAATTATGTAGGTATGTTATTATATTAAGAATGGTTATAGTAATATTATGTTTAATATTTTTATGTAAGCCCTTCAATTAGTTTATAAAGTTATGTGTTATTTCATGAACATTTTTTTATTTAGTATGGTTATGCTAAGGATGATGTCATTATACTTTATCTTTTATATTAAAGTTTCTCCTTAAAGTTATTAAATATTTAACTTATTGTGTAAAAGTATCTCTTTTCTTGACTTTATAAAATTAGAATTTACTATGATAGATTAATTAAATTAAGTTGTTTTAAGTGAAAAAGGCCATCAAATAACTCATAGGCTTCGGTCACTATCATAAAAAAAAAGTGCTATTTACGATCTTAAATTATTTGATTTTAATTCTTTGATTTTCTGTTGGCCCTTTTAAGTTTTGATGATGACTTCACTTTTATATAAACAAACATGCTTTAGAGATTGTTGTGTAGGTCGTATATCCGATTTTGTTAAAGTCGTTGATGGTACCTAAAGAACTTGGTTAGTGGATATTGTACGTGTCAAAGTCAAGGTCAAAAGAGTCAGCATAGAGGATTACTTAGGAAGATTAAGGTTAATTCCATGTCTACTATTCCAAGATTGTTAATCTGATGAAAGTTGCTGAAAAAGACAGTGCACTGCTCCCAACGATACAAGTCTGGAAGATTAGCAGTTAGGAGTTAAGATATATGCATGTTCGGTTAGTTAGCAAAAATCATGTAGAAATTCATTTTTTTTAGTTGATGTATATGGTTAAGGAGTTAAGATTAATGCATGTTCAGTTAGTTAGCAAAATAAGATATCTTCTAAAAATAACCTAAGACTTATTTTAGATGAGAGAAAAAATTTCAACAAAAATAGGATCTTGATTAGGGTTTTGAAAAAGTAAAACCTAACTAACTAATTAGTAGAAAAAATAACCATGTGTTAGTAGAAGTAAAAGCTATTAATTAAGATTAATTATTTACTAAATTTTTAACATAAAACCGGTGGGACTTAATATTTAACACCTACGTTTTATTTTATGGGAAAAGTGGGTGGTTAGGGTTTTTATTAATATAACCGGTTGTTCCCACATATATATAAATGTCGTGTGTATAAACTGGTTGTGTGTGAGAGTGCCCATAAAGAAAAATTCAAGAGATCACCACTTAAGAAAAATATCTTATTCTTACTTTTGCCAATTAATTTAGAATATTTTTCTTTTGCAATTTCTTAATTCTGAGAAATTATTTTGTAAGGGTTTTTGAGATAAACTGTAACTAGACTTAAGGGATGTCTAGAGGGAAATGCGAAAAAGCTTCGAGTGAAGCTAGATAAAAGAGAAGTAGAAGAGAAGAGAAAGAGAAGTTGGCCTTTTTGTTAGAGAGGACTTTTCTGTAATTGTGTAATTACTTAAAACGTAATAAGAGAAAGTGAAAATCTCGAGTGGTCGTGGATTTTACTTCTATTAGGCCTAGAAGGTTTTCCACGTAAAATCATTGTCTCCTTTTTTTTCATTTTCGAGTTCAAGTTTATACTTAAATTCCGCAAAAAAGGGCGAAAATTCTTAAACTTGGAAAACAACAATTCACCCCCCCTCTTGTTACATTCATACATCTCTACATATTTCTACATTTTCTTTGATTACAAATTGGTGACTATTTTTAGAATTCCTAATCTATTTGAAATTATCATCCATTTCATCTTTACTCTTTTCATCATCCTTAGTAGTATCCAAATAAAATTTGGGAAAATTTGTTCAAAATAATTCTAACTATCACCTGTTGGCCAAAAATAATCCCAACTATTAATTGTTTTTTAATAATCCCAACTATTCTCATAATTTGTTGAAAACAAACCCACTTCCCTTTTAACCGGCTGCAATAGGTAACTTTTCTACTTTTTTCTTTCTTTTTGATTAATAGATGAATGGAAAAGGTTAATTTTGAACAGTTAAGTAAAAAAAAGAAAAAAATTAGTGGAAAGGTTACCTATCCTGCGGGTAACAAGGGGGTGGATATGTTTTCAACAAATTATGAGAACAATTTGGATTATTAAAAAATAATTGACAGTTGGGATTATTGTTGGGCAACGGTTGATAGTTAGGATTATTTTGAGCAAATTTTCCTAAATTTTTTCATCCTTCTTACTTTTATCAACAACTAATTCCTTTTCAAAATCTGGAGACTCTTTAGGTTTATCAAAAAGTTCCTTCCCACTTCTTAAAGTTATGGTACTAACATTTTCTCTAGGATTTGATGATTAAAAGGGTAACTTAATACTAATTTTGTATACCAGACTTAGTCTATTTTTGAAAATTTATATCCTTAGCTAATTGTCCTACTTGATTTTCTTAATTTAGTATACTGGACTAAGTCTATTTTTGAAAATTTAAAGAACTGGAAGCAAGAGATTTTACCATATCTTCTAAGGTCGTACCTTGAGATTGATTTTGTGGAAGTTGTTGTGAATTATAAGATTGACCAAAAGGTGGAGGGTTGTTTTGACTAAACGGTTTGACATTTTGGTTCCCCCATTTAAAGTTAGGGTGGTCTTTCCAACCTTCATTATATATGTTTGAATCTGGATTGTATTTTCTTTCTGGTTGTCCGGGAAATCCACCAACAACATTAACATGCTCATATTCTTTTAATGTTGGACATACATCAGTCGCTTGCAAAATAATTTAAACATATTGAGAAGATATTACTTGAGCAGTTAAATTATTTTGAACAAGTTTATCAACTATGTTTGTTAATGTAGATAATTGTTTCTTAACTGGCCTGGAATTACTCATATCAACTTTTTTAACATTTTCTTATCTTGTGAAAATTGATTGAATATTACCAGCCATAGTAGCTATTAAATTTCGTGCTTCTTGAGGAGTTTTATCCACTAGAGCCCCACCACTAGCAGCATCTATCATAGCAGGTTCATTAGGAATAAGTTCCTCATAAAAATATCGAATTAAGAGTTGCTCAGGAATTTGTAAGGATAGGACAACTAGTACATAATTTTTTAAACGTTTCCAATATTCATATAAATTTCACTAGAAAATTGACGAATTCCACAAATTTCTTTTCTTATAAAAGGAACTCTAGAAGCTGGAAAATATTTTTCTAAGAACAATGATTGTTTTTCAGTCCAAGTAGTGATAGATCCATGTGATAAATAATACTACCAATCCGTAACAGAATCTTGTAAACTAAATGGGAAAGCTCGTAATTTTATTATATCCACTTTAATATTTTCAGGTTTCATTATACTACAAACAACATGAATTTCTTTTAAGTGACGATGAGGATCTTCACCAGGTAAACCACGAAATGCCGATAATAATTGAATAAATCCCGAATGTAATTTAAAAGGAGTAGTAATTTCAGGAAACACAATACATAAAGGTTAATTATGAAATGTTGGAGCTGTAAGCTCCTTCAAAGATTGACTAGCCATATTAAAGTAGTTATGAACTATCTCAGCAGATTATGTAGCTAGGTTGAAAAATTCTACATGTATGAATGTGTTCCTCTTCTTCAGATTCTTCGCCAATCACCTTTCCGTCTCTTAGTTTCATAAACTATACCTTTACATTGGATTTGTAATTCTACCTACTCAATCAAGGAGGCGTATGAACATAATTTGGCGAATCCGCATAAGGTTTGTTGGAGGCACATAGTTTGGAACAGGGTTTCTATACCTAAAACTTGGTTTATTTGTTGGTTATCCGTTTGTCAAGGGCTAAAAACCAAGGAGAAGCTTTGTCAGTTGGGAGTGGTGGTTGATGATCTATGTCCTTTAAGTGGTTTACATCCTGAGACTCATAACTATCTTTTATTTAACTGCCTTTTCAGTCGCACTTGTGTGGAGTTGGTCAAATCATTGATTACTATTCACCTTTAAGCCAATCGCTCACATGGATTTTAGAAGACATTACCTTTTGAAAACCAAACAATAGGTCCTCATAGCCATTTATGCTTCACTATATATTACGTTTGGAAATGCAAGAACGAAGCAGACTAGTCTGCTTATGTTCATCCTCCTAGGCGTGTTCTTGCCATGATCAAGCATAATGTTCAACAGAGATGTCGTGCACTAAATCTTTTGAATACCAGTGTTTTTTAGAGATGGTTCTTTATTTGTGTTTTGTTTTATTTTGTTCGCTATAGACATTGTATAGTTTTGTCTTGGCTTGGTTTTGTGTTTTGTTGTTGTAGGCCTCCCTGGCTGTGCACATGAAGAGTGGGCCTTTGACACCCTCTATTAGTATCAAGCACTAATAGCCAAGATGAAATAGATGAGGATCGTGAGCAATGGACAAAATACTTTAGATCGAACTTTTTGTTAAACTAAATGTAATTTTAATTTGTACAAGCAATACTACTTTTTGATCATATATATTATGTGATAATATAAGTATAGCAGTGAATGTTATGCAAAATAATATTTTCTAAGTAATGTAAGTATTAAACAATCAAATATTATATATTTTATAGCCCGAATGACTTCTATAGATATATATTATATTATATTTGCCTTGTCGACATACATCATCATCATCATCATCATCATCATCCTACCTAGTGTTTCCTGTCCATAGAAAACTATAGACAGGGTTTGGGGAGGGAAGGACGGGGCCAACTCATACCCCATAAAGCAGAGCACGACCAAAAGGAGTCCCCCGACTCGAGAAAAGATGAGGAGAAGAACTCTCTACGAATCAGTAATCTAAAACATGTATCAGACGCCTCCAACTACCCTTGTCCCTAGTCAGGTCCTTAAAGAGGTTCAACTCGTGTCAATTTTAATTTGCTCATCCCATGTTCTCTTAGGCCTTCCCCGACTCCTCTTACCCTCTTCTATAATGCTTTCAGCCCTCCAAACAGGCCATATAATTTTTCTAATTTAAAAAAAGTCATTTGTATCTAAGGTTCAAACGGAAGATACAAATAACAAGTTATTTTTATTGCCTGATTGAAACAAAAGATACAAATAAGGGTTATTTGTATTGTTTGTTTCAAACAGGAGATACAAATAACCTATTATTTGTATCGTGTGTTCGAAGCTGGCGATACAAATAACCTTTTTTTTGTATCCCTTGTTTCAAACAGGCAATACAAGTAACCCTTATTGGTATCTTTGGTTTTCGAGCAATACAAATAATATGTTATTTGAAACCCAGTTGTTAGTAACCCCCAATATAAGATACAAATGAGCTTAAAAATAAGATACAAATAAGAATTATTTTAACAGTGACGGATCTCCATAAAAGTGATGGAACATGGAAAATAGTTATAGGCGTACAGAAAATATTAGAAGCGTAAGACCATGCAACTAAGACATTTTCATATTTTTACGAACCAAATGTCCACCTAGTAATATGTGAATGTATTACTATCTTTTACCATCTTCTTCTACATTTGCATGATGATACTAATGAATTTTTAAAACACAAACTTGTAGATATGATGGAAGACGTATTTTATTGATTTTTCTGATATATATATGGAATGACGACAATTTTAGACCCATGTTTTAAGACAAAAAAAAACCTTATTAAATTAATAAGATTTTACTACCAATCATTAAATCGTCTGTATAGTGATGTACATAATTATGTTGGAAACTGTAAAAAACTTTTAGCAGATCTTTATGATCACTATTCTAGTGTATATAACATAAGTCACAATACGTCTAGGTGTGCTAGTGTCTCGTTATGTGATACAAAAACTAAGGATGAATGTATCCTTGGCAATGCCTAGATTGACACCTCTCCTTAGTTATCGCCTGGTGATCCTCACAAAAGCCACAAACAAACAGATTTGCCTCAAGAATCAATTTCTTGGACTGATTTTTATGATCACTTGTGGTGATGATGTATTCTCAGTCCACTCAGTCTTGTTCTCTTCACAACCAGGCTTCCCTTCCTTATTTGTGGGATTCTTTGCAAGTTTCAAAGTTGTTACCCAACTCCTATGTTGCAAAGTCAAGAATGCTCCACACTCTTGAAGAAGTTTATGCACAAAACTTCAAAAACAGAAAACTCTATGAATTTCCTTACTTGTATTGATTAAATCTCCAATCTAAATTGTCGTTCTAAGCTATGAAAGGGTCCGTTTATAGGCCTCTTAACAATTATAACGGTCACAAGAGCTTTAACTAACAAAAGGCCTAAAAAACAATGTGACATGCATGTGACTACTTAAAACAAATCAATAAATTCTGATTTTTGATCTGATGACCAGCCTTCCTTCAGCATTGGTACTATGGCTTCTGATGGACTTGTAGCAGGGTCCTAGGGCCTTGATGGCTTGGCCCGTGTATGGAGATGACTTTTATGCCCTTGCCTTGGTGCTGTTGTCCTGGTCTGCCTTCCAGGAGTCCACCAAGGTCAGCTGGTCAGCAGGTTGCCCTGTATCCTGGATTTGTATGTATGTCTGTTCCTTTGCACTCTTATTGTGGTTTGTAGGTGCTTGGTTTCCTTCCACAAGTTTATAACATAATCTTTGGTCTATTCCCAAGCCTTTGGGTGCCATGAGAGTGTGCACAGGTTCTTCATGACCATTTGCGCACATGTTAAGGTGGTTGCACTGTCTTAACTTTGTTTTGTATCTTGTTGTTGTTGATCTTTGAAACATTTGTTTTAGTATGTCCCATTTATTATAATCCCATAATAGCTAACATAATAAGCCAGGATGAAAGTTTTGTAGGACCATCTTCTTCCTCACGCTCCACTTCATATTTTGAACTAGATAATTATCTTTAACATCACTTTGAAATGAAACAAGATAGTTTTAATATTTTAGAATGGTGGAAAGAAAAATCAAATAAAATGTCCCATATTATCGAGAATTGCATAGGATATCCTTGCAATTTTTACTTCTACCGTTACATCGAAGTCTTCTTTTAGTGTAGGTATAAGTTTTTTGATGAAAAGAGATCTCGTCTTGCTCCACATACTATTCAACTATTATGTGTTTGTAAGAAATATTGGGATTGAGCAGAGGTCCAAACACAAGGACTCATGAACGATGATGACCATGACGATGATGATCTATGGATGATGATATGCATCTGCATCATAGTTGGGAGGAGAGGCAGCAAAGCAATGAACCAACAAGATGATGATGAGGAAGACGGATAGGATCATATCGGGCAGCGATCAATCAACATTCAACAACTACAAATAAAAGGTATGTTAAAGAATTACGTGGACTTTGATTCCTTCGAAATAACTAGGCAGCTTATTATTCCTTCGGGATACTAGGTTCAAGTCCATATTCTGCCCTTTTTTTAATCATCTTCATTGTTTTTAAGTATTTTATTTTTGGAAAATTTACTTTAAAAAATGCGACCTTTTGTATGTTCTCTTTTAAAAATCCCACCTTTTGATTATTTTTTAAAAATCCGACCTTTTGCCTCCATATTCTTTTATATAACATTTTTACCGTTGACCCGATAAATTTGAAAATTCATCATTTTTTAAAGAGAACAAGCATAAGGTTGGATTTTTAAAGAGAACAAGCAAAAGGTGAGATTTTTAAAAGAGAACAAGCAAAAGATCAGTTTTTTAAAAGTAAAATTTTCTATACACTTTTTTAAAAAATTCTAAATTAACCGGTTGTTCAGGTAAGTTAGAGATGTATGTACTATAAAAGAAAACAGAGGCAAAAGGTCGGATTTTTAAAATATAATCGAAAGGTGGGAGATTTTTAAAAGAGAACAAGCAATGAATTTTGAAATATAATCGAAAGGTGGGAGATTTTTAAATGAGATTTTTAAAAGTAAATTTTCCTTTATTTGCTCCTTCTTATTAGTAAATATTTTATTAACGATGACAGGCAATGAATTTCGCTAATAATCAAGTAATAAACAAAGGTACTTTCGCATTATTATAGTATTTTAAAATTATATTTAAAGCTAAAATAAGAATGGAACGATGGTCCAACCCGCCCAACCCAGGAGTTGGAACTATCGGAACCGCCTGATGAACCGCCAAGGAACTGTTTGTAACCTCCCGGAACCACAAACGTCCGAATTAGGTTACTCATGAAATCAGAACCGGGTGGAACTGGAACCGGATGGAACCGACCCTCAACCCGGACTGCGGCCATCTCTAGTAATTTTCATTAACATTAAAAGGCGATTCTCTTGTTTTTCATAAGTTTCTATGAATAAAGAAGAATAAGGGAGAAAAAAATATAATAAGATATCTTTCTATGAGAGTTTTGAAGAAAGGGGAACATTTATCAGCAGAATTAGACATGAATCTCCCAAGGGCAGCAACACATCCAGTAAGCTTTTGGACCTCTTTGACGGATTTTGGGGAGTGCATGTTGAGAATTGCTTGAATCTTGTCCAGGTTTGCTTCTATGCCCCTTTCATCCACCAGGAATCCCAAGCATTTCCCCCCAGTTACCCCAAACACGCACTTTTCAGGATTTAAGCGCGTGACATGGTTTCTGAGAGTGAGAAATGTCTCTCGGAGATCTGCAGCATGGTCCTTAGACTCCTTGCTCTTGGTGATCATGTCATCTACATAGACCTCCAAGTTCCTTCCTATCTGAGCGTTGAACACTTTGTTGACCATTCTCTGATAAGTTGCCCCAGCGATTTTGAGTCTAAAAGGCATGACTTTGTAGCAGTAGACAGCAGCATTTGTGATGAAGGCAGTGTGTGGTTGATCTTCTTCTGCCAGGGGGATTTGGTGGTATCCCGCGTTGGCGTCCATGAAACTAAGGAGGGCATGCCCCGCTGTAGAGTCGACTAGGCGATCTATTTTTGGTAGCGGGTAGTCGTCCTTAGGACATGCTTTGTTCAAGTCAGTGAAGTCAATACACATTTTCCATTTACCAATCGGCTTCTTTACTAACACCACGTTGGAGAGCCAATCAGAGTATTGGCACTCGCGAATAGGGATGGCAACGGGTCGGATCTGGGCCGGGTCTAGGTGGACCCGGATCCAGATCCGTTTTCAAGCACTGGGTCCAGATCCGGATCCGGACCCGCGGGTCTATTTTTACAGGACCCAGATCCGGGTCCGTGGATATTGCGGATCCAGTACCGGGTCCGGGTCCGAAACGGGTCCCACTTGTTTTTGCCCTTTTTAGTGTATTTTTGAATCGTTTTGAGATTGTCATGATGCTATTCATAGACTAATGATAATAAATTCATAATTTCACAATCTAGTACTTAAAAAAAATATTATACAACTACAAATTGTCTCCAAAATATCCAACGAACAAATTGAAGAAACAACAATCTCTGAAACAACAAAAATACGAATTTGATGGAAATTCAAAATCATGTCCAAAAAGAAAGGTAAAAGATAATTGTAAGAGTAATTACAATTATAGTTATGAGAATCATTATAAGAATGGCAATGCAAGTCATTACTTTAAAGTCTAAAAATAATGTAGGAGTTTCAGTATCAGAATGAAAAAAAAAACTGATTTAAGCTAATGACTTGCTAGAGTCTTATAACTCACATCCTACTTTTATTAATGTAGGAGTTACTGACTTGCTAAAGTCTAAAAATAACTGACTGTATGTTTTAAGCTAAGCTTTGCTAAGTCTTATAACTCACATCCTACTTTTATTAATTATCAATATTATTTTTTTAAACACTGATTTATATTTTTTTAAAAAAACGGGTCTGCGGGTAAACGGGTCCGGGTCTGGGTATTTTTCTCGGATCCGGATCCGGACCCGTGGAATTTAATTGGACCCGGATCCGACCCGGACCCGACGGGTCTATTTTTTTAAGACCCAGATCCGTGAAAACGGATACGGATCCACGGATCCGGGTCGGGTCCAATACCCATTGCCATCCCTACTCGCGAATGAAGTTGGCCTTCAGGAGCTTTTCTACTTTTGCCCTTGTTGCTTCTATCCTTTCTTTGCCTTGGTGCCTTAGCTTTTGTTTCACCGGTTTGTAACCAGGCTTGATGTCTAACTTGTGGTACATCACATCTTTTGGCATGCCAGGCATTTCGGATACGCTGAAGGCGAAAATGTCACGGAATTCTGAGATGACATCCAGCAGTCCTTCCATTGTTTGATATCGGCGCTCAGGCTAGCCCCAATCTTGATCATCTCACCCTTCCCCCAAACATCAACTTCCTCATGCTTGTCGGATGGTTCTGGTCTTTGGGAAGGGGTTTCTACGATAAGGATTGCAGCATCTTCCAGCTTTCTCTTCTGTCCTGATTCTCGAAAGGTTTCCTCGCCTTTAAGAGAATTGACTAGGCATTCTCTCGCCGACTTTTGATCACCTCGCAGGATACCGACAGAAGAGTCATCTTTCTCGTACTGGAGCAGCAGTTGGTGAGTTGAGATCACAGCTTTAATCTTATTGATCAGGGGGAGGCCCATGATAGAGTTGTAAGAGAACTTGAGGTCTACCACCGTAAACCGGACTGCGATGCTACGTCCATTGTTCTTTTTGCCAATTCTGACTGGAAGGACTATCGTGCCCAGTGGGAAGACTCGTCCTCCGCCAAACCCAATTAGAGGTCTGTCCATGGGCTGGAGGTGTAACAGCCCGAAACTAACCAGCTTCATAAACATGATCAATTATAATTAATGCGGAAGCTTAATACTTTTATCGAGCTATTACGTCGATAATATAATCACTCTCTTTAATGACTATATTATCCAGTAACCATCTATTAAAATGTCGAATACAATAGATTACAACATTTAAAATATGTATACGAATTTCATAAAGAGCATTTAAAATGATTTAAAATAAAATAAAGTTCTGCAGAAATTCCGACAGAGTTCCGTTTGTAAATCGGATTATCCAAAATATTTCTTTTTGACTTAAAAGTCACCCTGCAAGTATAAAACAATAATTTTAAAATTTAAACCAACCAGTGTCACAGGCGCCAATCGTTTGAAAATCACATCACCTCGTAGGTTGGAAACTTTTCTCAAATAATCTAAAATAAGCTCCAAAATACTTTTAAATAAAAGATTTATTTTACTTACATTCTATTATATGAATGGATGAGATGGCTTTGTTGATTACTGATCTCTGTGCGCTTTCAGCTACCGTTGACTTCAACAATTCTAAATCTGTCCCCCACCAGGACAGGTTCAAAGAACAAAACCACATAATCAGCTTATGCTGAGTACACATAAGATAACTTAATTTAATGATTACTTTTGTGTTATTATTTTCTTGATTCGGTTTCATAATTTTAATTTTAAATCCTAAGAGAATAAATAGTGTCTTATTAATATCTTAATTCCTCTCACAACCGTTTAGTCGGTAGTAGAGGTCTGAGATCGTCACCCCAGAAGTTTTATGCTTGCAAGCTGCCAAGCAAGTTCCATATCCGCATGCCGCCTCGGGTTATCACAAACGTGCACTCTCACCCGGGGTCATAAAGAATGCCACCGCCCTGGACTGGTACCTTTTGTCTGGGTGTTGCCCGCATTCTGCCCCACCTAGGTGGACCGGCACATTCTATTCCTCCGGAAAGCCGGATGTCCAAAAATAATGTTAGCATTCCCTTACGGCACCGACCTTGGACTTTCATTATTGTCTTTTGCGAAATCCATCGCTTTCTTGTAATTCTCTACATTTGTTTATATCTTTCAATCGCAGCTGATGCTTACTCACATTTCGTCATTAGACACCTTAGTGACTACTCATATTTCGTCACTAAGTTTGCTTGTTCAAATCTTTTAAATTTTGACTCAAGAACAACCTTCGCTTTCTTGAGTTCTTTATACATAATTTGCTATTAAACATTGCTTTATACTTGATTTTAACTTCTTTATAATCAAGTCTTTAGTATTCAAATAATTTCCTCACACATTCTAGTTAACCAATACCCATTATCTCAAGTATCAATGTTTCTTAGTTCTTTATTCAATATTCTTTTATTCTTTCTAATATTTCACATACAACCAATAATAACAAATACATATTTGTACATAAATAATACTTAAAAACAATATACACATAATATTTATTAAATTTAGTCAATTAACACAAAATTCATAATCATTTCAACATCACAAAAAAAAAGTGCAATGCATGTTACTAACTCAAGATAACCGTCCATTACCCAGGCAAATAATTTAGTAGTGAAACATTAGTGTTTCATTATTCATACTCTTAACTCATAGCCAAAATTTTAGTTTTAGATTCCAACTCTAATGCCACAATCCAACTCATAATCATATCATCAACTTAAGATAACTCATAGATATTATTCCTTGAAGTATAACAAAAACACATAAATCTCTTATTGACCGACAATAACGAGAGAAATTCAATATCTTTCGATTCACAATAATTCCAAAGCAACAACACTAAACAATTTATTTTGAATTATCATTAAGTCGTAATTCAGAGAAACCAACCTCAACTCAACTTATTTAAGTTCATCTTCATACAATTCTTCATAGTATCAACTTATTTCCAAACTAGTATTTTTGATTCCAATTAATGATTAACTTTATAAATTCCAAATCGTTATTCCAATTTCGATTCATGTTCAATAGTCTAACTAAGAACTCTTCTTACATTTCACAACTTCAAGAACAACTAAAATTTTTTCCCATTTCTTTAAGATATTCTCAATTGTGCTCTAATATCATATTCACCATTTATATTTTTGACTTACAACCAGTTCGACTTACATATAACCCATAAAATATCAAGTTTGTATAATACAACTTCAAATTCAATGAATGTCATATTTCATAATCCTTTATCAATTTTTCTTTTTCTTGCATCTCCAACAAACCCAAATGGCTAATTAGCACTCTAAGAATCCACTTATTAACCAATCACATAATATGAAAATTAATTGAAATAAAATTTACCCAAACTTTAATCATCAATTAATACAAAAATCCTAAGAAGGTTCAAACTCATTTCACCATTTTTACTCCATAACTCAAGGTGGATTTATTTCCAAAAGTTTATACCTAATCACCAAACCAACCCCAAAATCTCTTATGGGCTTAATAGTATTGAATTTTCCATATCACAATCATTCGTTTTTCCTCGTCCAACAAAAGATCATAAAAACAACAATCATATGCTCTTAATTCACCCTAACCAAAAAAGTACTAAAGATTTAAAATAAGTTTTAGGTGGAAGTGTACCTCAAGCATAAAACTCTTTCGATTTTCATGGCCAATTCTTCATACCATCTACTCCTCCTCATCCTAATTAATGGAGAAGAAGACTAACAATTGTGAGTGTTGGTCGAATAAGCAACCCACGACTAGGGCTCTGTTGACAGCTGGTGGCAGTACAATTGACCGTACTGACAGTTGGTGGTGGCGAACGTAGCGGAGGAGCCTATTGTCTGGCTGGCCGAATGGACTGGTGAAGATGGTGGGAAGGATTGGTCTTCATGTATCTCTAGAAGGTAGTTCATCTTCTGCTTTTTGAGTAAGAAATGTGGAATGGAATGAGGATGGACTTTTTTTTTAAAGAAAAGAAATGGGTAATGACGGTGAAATATTTTCTTCTTTTATATATATATATATATATATATATATATATATATATATATATATATATATATATATATATATATATATATATATATATATATATATATATAATATAATATATATATATATATATATATATATATATATATATATATATATATATATATATATATATATATATATATATATATATATATATATATATATATATATATATATATATATATATATATATATATATATATATATATATATATATATATACTTAAAACTTATCCTTATTGTTACTATTACTACTACTACTATTTACGATACTACTACTACTCTCATACAAGGGAAAAAGAATAAATTAAGAACTGACCTTAATATTTAAAGAGTACTACTTTAATTATTTTTCAGCTAAAACTTAAATTGTTTTATACTAATATAGTTCTATTTTAAATTTTGGTTATTTACTTAAACAATTCGAAATACAACTTTTACAAATTATTTAAGGACAACAAAATAATTCAATTAAAATAAGATTTAATAAACTTAGTTTAAACCGAAAATTCAAGGTGCTTAAAATTGCGCCTGTTACAGGAGGTGCTTTTCTTCGTACTTCATTGGCGAAGGCAATCCATGGTTATTAGGTCAACAGTGCTACCGGTATCTACTAGGACATGGCAGACTTTCATGTGACCAATTTTTAGAGTGACCACCATTGGGTCAGAATGTGGCTGCTGTAGGGGAACACTCAGTTTCTGGTTGAACTTCATTTCAGGACAAAATGGTTCTTCTTTAGGAGGACCCTTTACCAGGGTATGTATACTGTCTCTTACGGATCTGATTGTAGGGAATTCTTCAGAGTAACCCCCCACAATCATGTTGATTACTCCATCAGTCGCGGCTGATGAATTTCTTGAATGTAGGGAAACCAGCTTGTCTGTATCATCATGCCGATGTCTCTTACCATCGGCCTGCTTTCGGTCACTAACATGGTGGAGGAAATGATTCAGCTTTCCTTCCTCCGCATACTTGTTCAGTATTTTCTTCAATTCTCGGTAGTTAGGAAGTGTATGACCATGTTCTTTGTGATATTCGCACCACAAATCCATGTTTCGGCGGTATTTGGGTGTGAGAATCGCAGCAGGAGTAGGCAACTGGTCTCTGATGACATAGAAAACATCTTTTCTATTGCGATTGAACCTTGCCTCAAAACCATCGTCGTTGACATCTCTGGGAGGATACTTCCGGTCTCGATCAGATCGACCGGATCCTCTTCAGGAATTATGATCGTCGTGCCTTGTTTTGTCCTGAGTGTCTACTACCTTATCGTTTTTTCTTATTCTGGAAGTGGGATCCAGTTGTTGGCAGATGTTTGACGCAGTGACGAAACTTCTTGCTTGTTTCATCGTCTCTGCGTAGGACTTAACTTGATTTTCCAGGAGTTGGAACTTCAACTTATGAGTCCTCATGCCGTTGATCAGAGCCGAGACAGCAATCGACTCTTCCAAATCTGTAACTGCCAACACTCCATCGTGGATTTGCTAAAGGTATGCGGAGAGAGACTCTCCTTCTTGTTGTGTGATGCTTAAGAAATGGAAATTTGATTTCTCCTGCCTTCGAGAGGCTGTGAAGTGACTGAGGAACTTGGCCTCGAGTTCTGTGAAATTGTGGATGCTTCCATTAGGAAGCGATGTATACCATGTTAGGGCTAGGCCTGTGAGTGTGATCGGGAAGAATTTGCGTAAGAGGGAAGGATCTGTTGTGTACAGGACCATGACGTTCTTGTAAGCAATCATGTGTTCTTCAGGACATTAAGTGCCTAAAAATGGAGGAATGGTGGGAATTTTAATCTTGGCAGGATTTGGGGTGGCCAGAATCTCCGCCGACAAGGGAGAATTCCGCAGCATAGGCGCTTCCTTCTAAGGGAGTGGGCCTTGAGTAGCAGGAGATTCTGCTATTTGATAAGTGTTGCTGAAGTCCCTGGCCCTTTGAGACCTTTGACTTCTGCTCATGTCCACAAAACTTTGAACATCATTAGTCCTCTCTTGTCGACGACGGTTTATATGAGATCTCAGATCTCTGCTTTCAGTCTTCTTGGAAATGTTGATATGGGATGTTTCTCTCCAGGGAGATGTTTCTTGTCTTCTATTTGAAGTTCTTGCCCTGGAATGGGCGGGAGAGCATCTTCCTTCACGGCGTTCATGTTGGGAAGGATCTTTGTTCTGTCCGGCAATGATCGTCTGCAAATTCTGAATCTATTGGTTCATTGCCGCCAGAGTGGCATTTAGATCAGGATTATTTTGGGGAACATTTTGGGCAGCAACATTGCGCAACTGCTCAGCAAAGGTTTGGGAGAGATTGTTGGCAAGGGCTTCAAGATCCTGCCTAGTTACTACCTGATTTCCCCTATGAGAAGTGGAAGTGTCAATACTTCTTGCCATTGACGCTTCCTTTGTGTTTGTCTTACGTGGTGCCATCGTAGTATTTCAGGAGGAGTTTCTAGTGTTTTGAAGGATGATACTTCTCGCGATCCCCACAGACGGCGCCAAACTGTTCTGCTAAGAAACGGTCAAATTTGTAAGGGGATGTTGAGAGGGAATTACCTTCTGAGTTAAGGGAATAGGATGATCCGACGGTCGCGCGTGGTGTTCCTGCAACCACAAGGAAAACTAAACTGGGGGCTGATCTCCCGGAAGAGCCCTCTGATGCTTAAGTCAGACCATAGAAATAGTACATAAGTATGTGTTTG
>JAAKBH010001010.1:0-64694 GCA_019776075.1 Amaranthus palmeri
TAAACAAAACACCCACAAACATCTCATGATAAACTAATGAAAACCATATCCAACAACCATTAATAACCCAATAAACTCATGAAAGCACAATGATCTCCATCATAAAACACTATCAAAATATGTGAACCTCATAAGCACAAGCGTGTCCAAGCTCATCTCCCAATAAAACATCGACCTTCTCACTCACATGAATATGTATGTGTATAAAATCTCAATGAAAAACAAGTTTAAGGCCGCCTCAAACATAGAATATGTATGGATAAAAACAATGAAAGCACTAGAGGAAATAGGAGAAGTAAAAAGAGCTTGATATGAAATGGATGGAGTCATATAAACCAACAACCATAATATCATAACCAAAAACCTACTCATCGATGTAGCACACAATAACCCCACCATCACTTAAGCTATCCTCTAGGTAAGAAGAGGGAGTATTTGGCTCATGTGGAGGTTTAATAATGTGGCTACAAAAGAAAAGGAATAGGCAAAAACTTGGCTCATCCTAAAGTCAATTTACGTACAAGGTAGGCTATTTGGCTATGTAGCTTAACTCTAGCGAACGTGTTATCATCCCTGGTCTCAAGAGAAGCCGACTACGCTGGAGAAGAACCGACACAATACTTAGATCCCCTAACTAGCACTCACAATGAATGGAACTCGCAAGGAGTCCAAGAAGGCTCAATCTTTACAGGCTAGTCGAAATGCGCCTCTAAAGGTAGTCATCCAAGCCACCAACCAAGCAAACCCCAATTCCCCCAAGCTATGTGGAAAACAGTCGAACTCTAGGTCCAAAAACAGGCACAAGGCTAAGGAAATACGAGTTTGCATAGGAACATGAAATGTGCACAATAGAAGCTTGCATGCTAGACTCACAACTCAACCATTTATTGAAAGCAAGGATAAAACACAACTATACAACCTAAACATGAAACTATACAAGCTAAACAAGACAAAAACTAAACAAACTAAACATGCGAAGAACTAAACGAAAAACTAAGCAATAGTTACAATAATGCAAATCTTTTGGGATTTTGAAAGCGTAAGAGCATCCTCCCCCAAGCTAGCTCAAGAGTCGTCTCGGCGATGGGGAAGGCAAAAGAAAAACCAAAAGAACAAAAGATAGGCATTATTGGAACTAAAGGGAACACAAAACAAACATCAAATAAACAACAAATACCGGGTTATCTCCCACAAGTACTTTTGTTTAACGTCGTTAAATTCGACACAGCTAACCACCAGCTCAAGCAAAAAATGAAAAGCTAGGGAAAGAAACCATACCTGAGCTAGGAGCGGACTCAATCCTAGCATCACCATCACCTCGCACATGGTGACCCAAAACTCTCCATCTTGCAATAGTGGCGGAGGTAAGCAATGTAGAATCAGGGTCACCCGGATGAAAACTCAAATATGGGGCTCCCCCAAGCTTAGGTGGAGCCATCTTCTTCTTCTTTTTGTATTCTTTTCTTTTCTTTTTCTTACCCGCTTCCTCTTGCGGGGTTGCTTGTCCATCCTTTCAACTTCTTCATCAATATCGGAGTGCACAAGAACTAACTCCTTCTCCATCACAACATCATCAAACTTTTTCTTCTCTTCCTCATCAAACTTCATTACAGCATCATCATAAGGCACCAAATCATCATGTACATGGGCATCGAGAACATGAAGCCCTCCAATCTTATCACCCTGAGGATCATCCACCAAATCAAGAGAGAAAAGTTGCTCGACCATGGGCTCTTTTGAAGACTTAGCAAACCCAAAAACCACTTGCTCATTGGGTACTCTTATAGTAATAGTTTTGGCTTCACAATCGATTAGGGCACCCAAACTCTTCAATCCATCTCGCCCAAGAATGAGGGGAGTGTAGGGGTCTTCCACCATATCAAGAACAACGAAATCACAAGGGACAACAATGCTTCCCACTTGGATTGGAAGATCCTCAAACTCCCCACATGGCACTTTGACGCTCCGGTCGGCAAGTTGGATGGATTTCTTGGATGGCTTAAGCTCAAAAGGAAGGTGCTTAGCAATATTCATCGGCATTAGGCTAATAGAGGCCCCCAAATCGGCAAGTGCTCCCTTGGGCTTTTGGTTCCCAAGGGTAACGGGTAATACAAAGGGTCCTCTAGCCTTTTCTTTCTTAGCCCAAGTGCCTTGAACAATGGCACTTACTTGCTCCGGTAGATTCACAACCTCACTTTCAAGCCTCTTTTTGTTCCCCAAGAGTGACTTTAAGTACTTGGCATATTGAGGCATTTGCTCCATTGCCTCTAAGAACGGGATTTTCATTTCCAATCGCTTCATATGCTCAAGAAACTTAAGAAATTTGGCTTGCATTTTCCTGTCCACCGCTCTATATGGGAAAGGAAGCGGTGGGCCATGTAGACGTTCACGACCTTGCCACTCTTGCAAGTCTCTCCAATTATCCTCTTGCTCCAACTTCTTCTTATCTTTTTCACTCACTTCATCTCTCTTCTCAACTTCCGCTTCTTTCTTTTCCTCATAAACTTTCTCAAGAATCTCTTCTTCGACCCCTCCCCCAATCTCATCTTCATGCTCATCATTTTCTTGAAGTTCACTACCCATAGAAGGACCATCACCCAAATCATCATTGGAAGTTTCAATTGGACCCGGATAGGAAGTACCCGATCTAAGGAAGATCGCCTTGCATGTGTGGTGGTTTGATTGTTGGTTAGGAGGTGGAGGTTGGGTGGATGGGTTAGGTTGAGGGTTGGATGGGAATAGCATAGGTGGAGGTGGTTGATCTAGTTGTGCAAGTTGGGTCTCCAATTGCTTTTGTTGGGTTTGAAGTTGTGCCATTTGAGAAATCAAAGTTTGATTGAGTTGGGCTAAGGTATTCAATTGGGTAGTCATGAAGTCTTGGTTGGGAGTGGGGTAAGGAATTGGTTGGGTGGTTGGGTATGATTGGTTGGGATTGGGTCGTGGCACTTGTGGGTAAGGCTTACTTCCATTTGGCCTAGGAAAGTTACCACCGGCTTGATTGTTGTAAGAACCATAGTCGTTGTAGCCTTGGTTGAAGTTTCCTTAACCATTGTTAGGAATGAAGGGTGGTCGGGAGGCCGGATTGTTGAACAAACTTTATTGAGAATGCCCTTGACCTTGGTTCCCATAACCCATAGCCGCTATATGTTCGGGATTGCACCCATACCCATCAAAGTTCGTCGCTTGGGTCCCTTCATAAGCACTTGACCCATACTCTACCGATGCCAAATGATCTTGACTTCTTCCTCCACAATAAGATGCATCATGATTAGTGCCCCCACAAATATGGCATGAAAAACGTTTGGCTTCGTTAGCGGCGGAGACATTGGAGCTTCCTTGGGCTAGCTTAAGCTTGGACAATTTCTTGTCCATCATAGCTTCAATTTTTGCACTAATCGAATCAATACTTGCTCCATCGATCGCACCCCTTTGTTGCTTACTACCCCTTGCACCACCCCAAGTGTTATTCTTGGCAACCTCTTCGATCATGGCTTCACACGGTCGCATGGGATTTTTGAGAGTTGCCCACTAACCGCGGAGTCTAGGAGTGCCTTAGTTGAATCATCAAGTCCATCATAGAAAAAGGTGTTCAAATGGTTCTCCCCATATTCATGATGGGGGCAAGCTCGGAGCATACCCTTAAATCTAGTCCATGCAACACATAGGCTCTCATCGTCCTCTTGTGTGAACGACGCGATCTTTTTGCGCCAATCTTGCGTGCGGTTTGTAGGATAGAACCTTTCGAGGAACGCCGTTCTCAATTGCTCCCATGTAGTGATGGAGTTGGGCTCTAAACATTTATACCAATCTTTGGTGTCCCCCGCTAGACTAACCGAAAACAGGCATAGCTTGATGTAATCGGGGTGGTTAGGGCATTGAGGTATGAACCTACAATTCTCCGTGAATGCCTCCAAGTGTACGAGAGGACATTCGTTTCTTAACCTGCAAAATGGATTTTCCTTTACCATTCTTGTGTTTTGTGGGTCTATGAGGAAGTTCGGTGGGGCATTAGGTAGTACCACGGCCTCTTGAAACTCTCTTGAGCGCGGGGCCCCAAATTGCCCAAATAGTGGTTGATTGTCGGCCATTGATGGAGGTGGGTTGGGTCTAGACGATTGACGTGGAGTAGGAGGAGGAGATCGTCTAGTGACCCTTTGTATCTCTAGATTGTAAGGATTAAGTTGTAGCTGTGATCTCCGTGTGCTATAGCTAATGCAAACAACACTAGAAACCAAGCATAAGCACTGACAAGCAAGAATTATTTAAACAAAAACTAAAGAAAGCAATAAAATGGACTACACAAGCACAAAACCTAACTATAACGCCTTGTTCCCCGGCAATGGCGCCATTTTGATAACCGGGTTTCTAACGCTTCGTTATACGCTAAGAACATAAGCTATGCAAACACATTTATAAACACCCTAGTTACAACTATAGCGAGTATAGAGGTAAGTTGGGGATCGAACCACAAGGAACAAGGGTAAGAGAGATTAAGTGCTAGGTGTAGAGGGAAAGAGTGTGTGTATGTAGGTGGCTGTTTTGAACTAAACTAAGAAAAGAAATAAACAAGATTGAGAATAACAATAAGAAACAAACGGGGTTGGTGAGGAATCACCCTAGGTCGATACTATGTTCTCACACAAAGCTAAGTCAAGGGAGATCGAGCGTGGCTCAATCGAGACACTCTAGATGACATGGGGAAGTTGATGACCTATAGTCAATGCGAACGACCCATAATCGCCCTATGTCTCACAAGGGAGTGGCAGAACAAGATATGTATCGAATATCAATCAAACAAACCACAACAACCTCAACCCTAATCTAGCATATGAACAACATTCACTAAACCTAGGGTTTCACCAAACCAAAACCCCTAAGAAATCTACTCTAGCATATTTGAAGCAACTACAACTAAGAACAAGAAAGAAAACATGTATGTAAACATTAGGGCAAGAAATAAACTAGCAATAATGAAAGACAAAGCAAGAAAACTAACTATCAACTACTCTAGAAAGCAATAACCAAAGTAAGAGCAATAAATGAGAGCAATAGAACAAGATCCAAAGCAATAAATGAAACATGAAAGAAGAGAGCATTAAATGAAATGAATGAAAGACATACAAAGTAAATGAAAGCAATAAAGAAAGATAGAAAGATAAACTTACATAAACAAAGGTGCTTGAATGAAAGGAATTGAAATTACAAGACTTGAAATGTAGATGAAAGCATTAAAATCTAATTCTAGGGCAAAGAAATGTAAAGAAAACACCGAGATACGACATCAAAGTAGGGCTATAAATGTGCTCTAAATCGAGCACATGAACAGCTCACAGTAACAATATTATTCGATCACTTAAATGTGGGTAAACACGTAATTCGAAGACTTATACCTACAAATGTAAATAGTACTGCTTTATGTAGCCGCGACTTGCTACAAGATATAAGCTCATCAATAAATGGTCTTACAGGTAACCACTAATAATTTGTGATTTCGTACATATACTATATACAATTAGGATTATTAATATCAATAGTTTTATGTTTTATTTTCCTGTTGTCACAACAAAACATGTTCATGTTATCTTTTTAATTAAATAAAAAAAGATTTAGTTGATTTTCCATCCACCGTCTTTATATTAACTAATTGTGCTTACATATTATTCACTACTTTTTGAGAATCCTTACATAAACATATTCCATTCATATTTGTGATTTCCATAGCGAAACTTCATCAAACAACGTAATATTTTTAATTAACATTACTTAGTATAAACTATATGTAATTTGGTGCATTATACTATTTACATTGAAAAGTAACCGATTATTGCGATATTGGAGATCAAAACATTACTTGTGAATATTGTGGAGCAAATTTGTGGATTCAAGAAAGATCAAGGAGAGATCGAATTAATGATCCGAAGTTTGCATTGTGTTGCATGCAAGGAAAGACACAACTTCCTAAACTAAAATATCCACCGGAAACTCTTCATAATCTTCTATTTAGCGATCGAAATTCCAAGAGCAAACATTTTATTGAAAATATCAGAGCATACAATATGATGTTTTCTTTCACTTCAATGGGTGGAAAAGTGGATAAAGAAGTTAACAAGGGACGTGGACCATACGTCTTCAAAATTGGTGGTCAAAACTACCATAGGATAGGAGGCTTGTTACCAGTTATAGGGGCAAGCCCAAAATTTTCACAATTATACATATATGACACTCAAAATGAGATTGACAATGGAATCGAAGCTTTTAGGCATCCAAATACATAATTTTAGCCATTTTATAACAAATTTCCTTAAAATAGATCTGGTGTTTTTCAATGGATTTTATTAATTTTATTTGGTCATATAACAATTTTAGTAATTTTTTTTGATTTTAAGACTAATCAGGATAAGAATAAACTGGATACTAGGATCTTTTGAAAATGGTAGATGAGCACAACTCCCTTGCAAAAGCATTTCGCATGGCTAGAGATAGATTTGATTGCGAAGGTAGAAACGAAAAGGTAAAGCTGAAACTAATTGGAAAAAGATCAACTGATGGACGAACATATAATCTACCAACAACCAAAGAGGTTGTTGCTTTGATTATTGGTGACATAGGAAATTGTACCGAGGATCGGGATAATGTTATTGAGAAGCAAAATGGACAACTTCAACGTATCAATGAATTACATTCGTCATACCTAGCCCTTCAGTATCCATTTTTATTCCCGTATAGGGAAGATGGGTACAGGTTGGGCATACTATGAAGTAGTAACTCAAGTGGTAGTCGGGCAAAGGTTAGCATGAGGGAGTGGTTTGCATATAGGATTCCAGAAAGGGATGGTGAACCTTCCACTATTTTAAGCTCACACAAATTGTTTCAACAATTTTTTGTTGATGCTTACACAATGGTCGAGTCAAAGAGATTATGCTACATTCGAACTCATCAAAAAGACCTAAGAGCTGATCTGTATAAGAATCTTAAAGAGGTTAATCTAAGAGATAATGAAAGTTCCTCATCAACAGGAAAACGCATAGTAATGCCTTCGTCATTCACGGGAGGTGCTAGATACATGATTAAAAACTACCAAGATGCAATGGCTATTTGTATGTTGTATGACTATCCTGATCTGTTCATTACTTTCACTTGCAACTCAAGGTGGCCAGAAATTTCAAGACATGTACAAGAAAGGGGACTCAATCCCGAAGATCGACCAGACATACTTTGTAGGATTTTTAAAATCAAACTCGACCAGTTAATCATGGATGTGAAAGAAGATGAGATATTTGGTAAAGTACAATCTGGTAAGTAAAGCATTCCTATGATTTATCACATTTAATATCATTATTGTACACATACATGCATTTCTACGAAATTTTATTAATGTTTTATTTGTGTCACCTTTTATTATTTTATTTCAAGTATCATTCTTTACATGTTGAAACCTAATCACAGTTATTTACACAATTGAGTTCCAAAACCGTGGCTTACCTGATGCCCACATTTTGTTGTTCTTGCACAAAGATCACAAGTTACCCATTGCTGATTCAATTGATAGAGTTATTTGTGCTAAAATACTCGATCCAAACACGCAATCTAAGCTATACCAGTTGGTTGCAGATTGCATGTTCCATGGTCCATGTGGTTCTCTAAATATTAATGCACCATGTACAAAGGATAAAACATGTACAAAACATTTTCCAAAAAAGTGTACAGACAACGTGATAATGGTAGAACCGTAGAAAAGAGTGGAGTACATTTGGATAATAGATACGTTCTTTCTTACAACGCACATCTACTTATGAAATATCAAGCTCACATTAATGTTGAATGGTGTAATCAGTCAGGATCTGTTAAGTATTTATTCAAGTACATCAACAAGGGTCATGACCGAGTTACAGCAACATTATGTCAAGATAGTGAAGCTAATAGAGAGAACCAAAATAAAGATGAAATTAAAGCATACTATGATTGCAGTTAATAGTTATGATCTCTTTGTTTAAGTTGTATTTTTTAGAATGTTGATTACCTATTCCTTTTGTTAGTTCTAGAAAAATTGTAATTTTTTATGTTAAAATTGGTACAGTTAATCCTACTGATATGAATGATAACATGATTATAGATACATCTCTCCATGCGAAGCTGTTTGGCGGATTTTTGGTTTTCCAATTCATTATAGAACCCCTTCAGTCGAAAGATTGAACTTTCATCTTTTTGATGAACAAAGTGTCATGTTCGAAGATAATCAAGATTTAGCTTCGGTTTTAAATAAGCCGGGAATTGATTAATCTATGTTCATAGCATGGATGGAATGCAACAAGGAGTGTCCTGATGCTAGAGAATTGACTTACTCTGAATTTCCTACAAATTTGTATTGAAATCGAATATAAAAAAATGGACAAAAAGGAAAGGAATTTTTCAATTGAAAGAATATATCATGTATCTCCAGGTGTTGGAGAAAGATATTATCTCAGGATTTTACTCAATATAGTAAAAGGACCTACGTATTACGAGGATATTAGTACTGTTAATGGGATTGTGCACCCGACATTCAAAGAAGCTTGCTATGCATTGAGCTTACTTGACGATGACAAAGAGTATATTGACGGCATAAAAGAAGCAAGTTTTTGGGGTTCAGCCCATTACTTAAGATGTCTTTTGTGACATTAATACACTCGGGCAGTATTTCTAGACCGGATTTTGTGTGGCAGAACACATGGCATCTTCTTGGGGGTGATATTTTTCATAAACAACAGAATATTCTTCAAGTTCAGAGTAATTTTTACTGTTATCTTCATATTGCTTTTTTTTACTCAATATTTTGTCCAAAAATTTTGTAATAAATGAAAACATGAGTCCAATATCTAATTTTATAATTTAATTTTCAGATTTACAACTAAATGAAGATGCCATAAAGAACTACACATTGGCAGAAATTGAAAAGTTGCTTCAAAGTATTGGTCGTAGTCTTTGTTAATATGAAACAATGCCTCTTCCTGATTTACACTTGGAATCTGAAGAGACAAACAAGCTAATTCAAGATGAACTCAATTATGACAGAGATGTTATGGATGAACAACATAAAAGGTTGGTTTTGTGTCTTACGGAAGAACAAAAAGACATTTATAACCAAATTATGCAAGCTGTAGAACAAAACAAGGGGGGGTGTTTTCTTTGTTTATGGATATGGTGGAACAAGAAAAACATTCTTATGGAGAACGCTTTCAGCTGCTATCAGAAGTCGAGGACAAATTGCGCTTAATACTGCTTCGAGTGGAATTGTCGCACTTCTTCTTCCGGGAGGTAGAACGACTCATTCTAGGTTTCGAATCCCAATTGATGTGACTGAATCTTCTACATGTGAAATCAAGCAAAAATCACCCTTAGCCGAGCTTCTCATCAAAGCAAAGCTTATTATTTGGGATGAACCACCTATGGTTCACAGAAATTGTTTTGAAGCCTTGGATAGAAGTTTAAAGGACTAACTTAGAGTTTCCAATCCAAGAAGCGGGGAATATCCATTTGGTGGAAAAGTTATTGTCTTTGGAAGAGACTTAAGACAAATTCTACCGGTTATTTCGAAAGCATCCCGTCAAGATATTGTTCATGCCCCTATTAACTCTTTGTTCTTGTGGGAATTTTGTCGAGTATTGACATTGATAAGAAATATGAGACTTCAAATCGGATGTTCAAATTCAAATGCGAAAGAGTTAAAAGAATTTGTAGATTGGATTTTGAGAATTGGCGACGGTAAAGAGGGATAGGGAAATGATGGAGAAGGTATTGTGGACATTCCTGATGATTTGATCATTAAGGATGATTCAAATAATCCCATATCAGCTATAATAGATAGTGTCTATCCAAATTTAACACAAAATTTGCATAATTTAACTTATCTTCAGGAAAGGGCCATTTTAGCTCCTACTCATGAGTGTGTAGAGAAGGTCAATAAGGAGTTATTATCATTTGTGGTGGGGGATGAGAAAATATATTTTAGTTCTGATGGTATTTGCTAAACAGACATGAATATGCAGAACAATGAAGAATTATATTCAACTGACTTCTTAAATAACATTAAATGCTCAGGGCTACCTAATTATATTCTAAAGCTGAAACTTGGTGTCCCAGTCATGTTACTTAGGAATATAGACCAACAATCTGGTTTGTGTAACGGTACTCGATTAGTTATTACACAAATGGGTGATCATATTATTAAGGCTAAGGTAATTTCGGGAAGTCATATTGGGCATAAAGTTTTTATTCCACGTATGATTTTAAGCCCATCAGATACCAATTTTCCATTCAGATTACAAAGAAGGCAGTTTCCGTTAGTTGTTTGTTTTGCAATGACCATTAACAAAAGCCAAGGCCAATCACTCTCAAATGTGGTAATATATCTTCCAAGACTAGTATTTAGCCATGGTCAACTATACGTTGCTATGTTAAGGGTTACAAGTAGAAAGGGGTTGAAAATTTTGATATGTGACAATGAAGGTCGTGCATCAGCTAGTACTGCTTACGTAGTATATAAAGAAGTCTTTCAGAATTTATCATGAATTTCCTTTGCTCTGGTACAATCTCAATCATTTTACATTTTAAATCCTTTAATTTTACAGCTTTGAGTTTGTGATAACAATTCATTTTATGGTTCTTGATTTTATGTTTTGAGCTAATCTGAAGCATTTTTGTAATGGCGTTATAATTTTTTGTGACATAAATTTAGTTTGTATTCAAAATAATTACTCTTATGGCTAATCACAAAGAACTATTATCTATGAGAGTAAATTATAACACTGATAATTTTAAACAGCTAAGTAACATGATAACTTTTTACAATTTAATTAGAACATTTTGATAAGACAATTGCTTCCTAATTTATCTTAGAAACCATAAGAAGCTCTTATGTATCACATATACAAAGTAATAATTGTATAGCATTTGTATTACCCAATTAGTTTGAGTTGTTTCTGTCTAAGTAATTAGTTTGACTAATTTAATTGCAAATTAGTACCCTAATGTTGTAATTTTATAAGACATGGGCTACTCTATAAGACATGGAAAAAAGCCATAAATAAAGAATTTTAATTATTATACTTACCCAATTCATCATACAATTTAAGTTCAACCCCGAAAAATTACATATTAAAATTTAATTAATCCCTAATAAATTTGCAAAAATAAAATTCCATAAACAACAGGGAATCATGAAAGGGAGATAGAGTACACACTTCTCACATAATCACTCTCACCATCAGTCATATTCACATTTGCTTCTAAAGTAACTTAAGCATTTTTAAACGATTAAGAAACAATTTACATTTTACTTTTTCTTCATTTGCATGTTAATTTAACAATGAAAAAATGATCAATACAAAGTACATCTTGCTGTTTTGGTATTTAGATTTTACATTTTCTTAAATCAATTTATACAATTATTAATCAAAAGAATAATTTCAAAAATTAATTTAAGATAAAGAATCAAACCTGCAACAGAGGAATTCCTTTCTTGATTTAGTTGCTTCTTTATAGATCCATTGGATTCTACCATTTATATCTATACATTATTTTCTAGATCCATTGAATTCAACTATTTGAGAAAATGGGAAGGAAATGGTGGAGAAGATGAATTGGTAGTTTTAAAAATAAAATACGAATAAAAATAGTGAAAATAAATTGATAGTTTTAAGAGGGATTATGAAAGATTGGAGTTGGAAATGATGAGTGAAAAAATGGTGAAAATGAATAATGGTGGTGAAATGGGAAATAGTGGAGAAGATGAGAAAGTGAAGATGGGAAAATGGGTTATGGGTATACTAAACGAAAGTCCTGTATTTAATGGAGGTATGTGTTTTTATTTTTTGGTTTGTCTCATGAAATTTGCCTTATCTTTTTGGTCAAAATTTTTTTGGATAATTTGTTGGCAAATTTTATTTCAATAATTTTGTACTCCTATTATTTGTTATTTTTGTACATTTCTTTTAATTTGTGTCATTTTTATTTTTAGATAATGGCCTGTCAATTTTAATTAATCAAATTTTTGCATTATAACTCTCTTTTAATTTTATCTACAAAATTTATTCATTCTTTTTATTTTCTTAAAATATTTCATATTCTCTTTGATTCAATTTTAATAGAAACGATCTTCAAAAAAAAAAAAAATTTAATAGAAACATAGAAAGTAAATATGGAGGTTACATTCAATTTATTTTGAACTAATAAAAATTCAACTTAAAAGCCACTATACCCGCCCCACCACTTATGCATCATTTTTTTATTTTGCAATTTATTTTTTTAAGAGATAAAATCGAATCAAGTTATGTTAAAAAGGATGAAATTTAATTTCTATATTACACCAAATTTCAAATAATTATGGATGAGATAGTATATATACAATCAAATTTTACACGCTAACAATGAAATTCAAAGTTGTTTCTATAGTTTTATATCGTAATGTGATGATTTATAAATATAAATTACTTTTTTTTATATGTTATAATATAACAAATAAATTCAATGTATGTACAAATTAAATAATTTTTTATGTTTTTAATTATCGTGCTTGGCACGGGTTTCAAACTAGTTGTCTATATTAACCTTAATTTTTAGCTATGAATGATAACAAAGCAATATCAAATTTGGCCCTAAAAATGATATGTGAATCAAATTAATTCAAGAATGCATATGCAGTTGAAATTCTTAACTTACATGAACTATAAACGGCAAGAAATTAAGTAAGTGGACCCTAATTCTGAGTGACATAAAGTTAAAGCCAATGAGTTATAAATGGCAGTTTCCCAGTATCTTCACATGAAGTAAACAAAGAAAGCAATTAGACTATGTAAATAATGGAAAACTTGACAAACTACAATAAAACAACAAAGCTATTAACAAAAAGCAATAATAGAAGTTCAACAAGCCAACAATCAAACAATAAGTTCAACCTCTTTGAGTAGCGACAGAAAAGGGTCACTACAACTGAGGCTAAGGTTCATCAATTTCTTATATTAAAGAATACAGCAAACTGCAACATTGACCAGCTTCTGCTACTTTATTGAACAAAAAATGATCATTAGCTTATGATTGAAGACCCTAAACCATGCTCACCTCTCTGATGCGTGTGAAGATTCGTTTATGTCAAGCTCTTTATATTAACAGTGATTGTTTCTACACATTACATGATTAATATTGCTTGTATTTGGATTAGTTTGCTAACTATTAGCTAAGAGTTATATAATATCCTACAAGAGTGTATTTATAAAAGGCTTTTCAAGAGCATATTGTAACTGCATTATAACGTTAAATCGACAAAATCTAATGCATTATAAATATTTTGCTTCAAATTAATTTTTTTAAAGGAAAATAGGATAACTTGGGGGAGCGCGTGCGTAACACGCGCCCCCACCAACTAGTCTTATTAAATAAGGGAAGTTACCACCTAAGCTGGTTAAAGTCAAAGTCAACTTGTAATAATTAAAATGTCATATGCTTGTGTGAACTTATCTGAGTGTTGATTGAATGACCTAGATAGTATGGTGATGTCGAACCACGGACCGAAATTTAAAATCCTAGCGCCCGTGTTAGTCGACACAAAATGCGGTGTAAGACAGAGGGTTAGCTACCTATCCTGTAGAAGCTCGAGCATAATTGCCTTGGAGGGGTAACGACTCACACCACAGTTAGATGTAGGGTTTTACCCTAATCTAGCCAGATCCTTACATATATCTGGTGTCATATTGTTGTACTCATGGTGAAAAATATGGTCGTGATCGCGGTCACGGTCGCGGCCGTGGATTACGGGAACAAAAAAAATCGGTTATCGCGGAATGGGTCGCGATTGCTATATTATAATCTTTTAAATTTGCTTTTGAATTGATGATGTACTAACATGTTTATGATGTATTAACATGTTACCATTCACTAATTTACCAAATCTCTATCCAATATCCTCTCCAACCATTACAATTATTTTGTTTACTAACATGTTACACAATATATATACAAATTATAATTAGAAAATATTATAAAGAATAATTGTCAAGATGATAGTTTATAGATTAAAAAAATTAGACAAATTGAGTAGTTCTCAGTTATCATTTAAATTTAAACAACTTTTATTTATTTCCTTATCTTATTAATTTGAGATGATTTAATAAAAATGAGACAAATTTAATAAGACAAAATAATTAAAAATAACAAAACTGACAACATATAACTGTACAAGTTACTTATAACTTTATAAGTAACAATCCATTTTATATTAATATTATCATGTCCCTGTAATTTTTTTGATTTGATTTCTGAAAAAAAAATCAGAAAATTTGCGAATCTCGCCCGTGATTTTGGAGATTCCTGGTTTGAAACGGTTGTTTCGTCCGCATTTCGTTTTGATGCGCCGTTTCATAATGGCCGCATTCCGTTGATTAGTGTTTTACTTTGAAAAATGTTGATGCTATGAGGCATGGTATGATTATGAGTATTAATTAATCAATTGAACTTGCTTAAGTATTAACGAAGTGTGTAAGTGGCAGTAAGGTTCTTCTGCCATAGTTGAAAAAGGTAATTAATGAGATAAAAGTATAGAACAGTAAAAAAATATGGTAAAAAAAAAGTGAAACAATTGCATTAATAATGAGATTTCATTAGTCATTTTTAGCGCAAAATTTTATTTGCATAGTTGTTAGTTACTAATTATAACTTAATTTGTGATGGTAGTAATTTGAAAATTTTCTAGGATGATTAGAAACTTGTTAATTCGTAACGAGGTTATAAATCGTAATAAATAACGTAAACTTTGGAGGTAAAACTTGAAGTTGAGCAACTACTGATAACAGTTTGGAAAATTTTATTTATTACCCGAGCATATTACCTAACCTTGATGGGAGGAAAATAAATATTTCATACACATATACAAGTGATTTTTAAACAAGAAGTACATGTTACATAACTTGTTATATGTACAACATTTTTTACCCAAACTTTAAACTATCTTAGATAAATCTTTTCTTCACTATAATTGATTAAATTGAGACAAAAATCACCTCCAAAATATCAGCACCATTGCTGTACCCCTACCGCACTTTTTAGTCTTTGTACACATACATACTCAAGCCAATTGTTCTATTCAAAACTCCTTTTGTTCTACCCAAAGCTTGTGCATCATTACAGCCATGCAAAAGTCAAATAGTAGAAGCAAATACACATTATTTCCTCACCATTTTATTCAGTCATAATCTCCAATAAATTGCTCCCTTATTCATCCAAGAACAAACACTAGAATCCTCCAAAGTTTTAACTACTAAAACACATTCTTTAATTTTCTCATCAAATCTTCTTCAAAAACCCACGTAAAACATCTGAAAATTTATGCTTATAAACTCAAATCTCCCATAAAAATAATCTTCATTTCAAGAGCTTTCCATAGACACCAAACTTAAAGAAATCCACCAAGTATAGTGTAAGTTATATTTATTTCTTTCTGTTGGCCCATTTGGTTTTAATGATAACATAAACTTTAATAAACAAACATATTTTGTCTTTGAGATTGTTTTGATAGGTCAAATATCCGATCTTTATAAGGGTCGTTGATGGACCATTAAGCGTTGAAAAGGGATTACTCAGTAACTGTTCCAAGATCAAGTCGGAGTTGAAGATTGGTCAATCGGAGACAGTGCAGTGTTCCCAGATCAGCGGTCAGAGGAGGAGTCAACAAAAATAATTAGGAAAATAATTTTTAATTTTTATTTTTCTTTTTTAGTTTTGTTGTACGGATGAATTAGTCTAGAATGCACAAGGAAATTAATTAAGAAATTAAGATAACTAACTCCTAAAAAGTCTCCTTAAAATTAGGATCTTAAAATTAGTTTTCTTAAATTGTCTTAGCTATTTTTAGCTAAAAGACAAGAAAACTTGGAGTAACTACCAAGCTTTCCTACCACTCACTCACGTAAATTAGCCCTCAACTCCCACTATCTTTGATCATGGGATTATGGGTAAATTAGATCTAAAAATCTATTTAAAGGATTTTCCTACAACCGGCACATTTGGTGATCATTTGAGAGAAAATTGTTTTTCCGAAAATATTTGTGCCCAAAATATTTCGTGAGGTTCTCAAAATTAAAGAAGAGGAAATCTTGATTGATTTTAATTGCTAATTAATTTCAAGATTTAATCCTTGTGCTATTCTTGATATGATTCATCCATTTTAGAAAAATCTTGTAAAGGGTTTATTTGAGTGATTTTGTTATTTAGACTTGGGTAAGTCTAAAGAGAGGAGGAGAAGAGTAGAGAGAAGAGAAACGGTAAGAAGTTACCGAGAGTAGAGAAACGGTAAGGAGTTACCGAGAGAAGAAAAAGAGAGAAAGAGTAGGAGAAGTTATTTTATGTAATAGAGGATTGATTTACATAAAATAATAGAGAAGAGAAATCCCTAGTGGGTCGTGGTTCTTTTTCCCACGTTAAATCTTGGTGTTCCTTTATAGTTTTCTTTTATATTGTCTTGAGTATTTTTGTTATTCATAATTTCGCAAGAAAAAGGGCTAAAAATACTCAAAGGGCGAAAGTAACAATTCACCCCCCCTCTTGTTACAGTTCATTGTCTCTAAGTGTTTCTACAATTGGTATCAGAGCCCTGTTTCTCATCTGATCAGGAAACCTTGAGAGCCGTATCTTGGCGTATTAGAGATGCAGAAAATGAACGAGCGCATGGAAGAAGGGTACTCTACTCAGAGACCACTAATGTTCGATGGCAAATTCTATACTTATTGGAAAAACAGGATGGAGATCTTCATCAAAGCCGAAAATTATCAAGTTTGGAGAGTCATCGAAATTGGAGATTTTGAGGTAACAACTACCAACTCCAATAACAAGACTGTTCCCAAACCTATCACAGAATATGAGAAAGAAGATTTTCAAAAGATGGAAATGAACGCTCTTGCTATTAAACTGCTTCATTGTGGGCTTGGTCCAAATGAACATAATCGCATTATGGGATGCAAAACCGCCAAACAAATTTGGGATCTGCTGGAGGTTACCCACGAAGGAACGAGTGAAGTAAAGCGTTCCAAGATTGATTGCTCATGTCCAAATACGAAAGATTTGTGATGGAACCTAAAGAAAGCATTCAAGAAATGTTTACAAGGTTCACGAATATCACGAATGAGCTTGTCTCCCTTGGAAGGCTAATTCCCTCAGATGAACAAGTGCGAAAAATCCTAAGAAGCCTACCTCAAGATGATCGTTGGAGAGCAAAGGTCACAGCCATTCAAGAATTCAAAGATTTCACAAAGTTTAATCTGGAAGAGTTGGCTGGTTCCCTTATGACTCATGAATTACATCTGGGAACAGCTGACAGTTCCAGGAACAAGGGTCTGGCTCTGACAGCAAACGATCAAGAAGAATCACAAACGGATGAGGAAGAGGCAGCCTTGCTGGTACGTAGGTTCAAGAAGTTCTTCAGGAACAACAAGTATAAGAATCAAAGAAACAACAAAGAAAGAGGAACTTCAAATTCCAAAACATATGAATGCTACAAATGTGGAAGTACCGAGCATTTAATCAAGGATTGCCCATTATGGAAGAATGAGAAAGGCAAAGGGAAAGCAAGAGAAACAGGAAGACAACTTACAAAAGGAAACTTCAACAAAGCCGATTTACGCAAAGCCATGATAGCTGCATGGGGAGAATCCGAAAGCGAGACCGAAACCGAAGCTCCCGTTGAAGAAGAAGAAGTAGCCAATCTTTGTCTCATGGCGACGCATGATGAAAAGGCTAAAGGAAAAGAGGTACTGCCTACTGATCGATTTTCTGATTATTTATTTAAATTGGATAAACATAGATTAATTAAAATGATTTTAGAATCTCATGAAAATTTAGAAAAACAAACAGCCATCTGTCTCAAAACTGAAAAAGACCTTAAAGCGTGTAAAGACCAAATATCCTACCTTAATTCTTTTAGGTCCGATGTGCAAACTCGATTCTTTGAATTGCTTGATAATAATGTGATGTTAAAAGAAGCTATAGAAAAGTTTAAAGAAGAAAACATGATGTTAAATATTGAATTGAATCAACTTAAGCAATTTGAGATGGAAGTAAATTACGAGTCTAATAAAGAAATTAAATGTGTCCTTTTACAAATGAAATTAGACCTAGAATCCGCCTTAAAAGAAAATGATCGACTTAAGCTTGAATTAAATTCAAGAGAAAAAGGGAAAATCAAAGAAGTTCCCAAATGGATTCTTAATGCTAGAACCAAAGGAACCAAAGGTCTAGGATATGACAAACATGATAAAAAGAAAAAGGTCTACGTTGATCTCCCAAGTAACAAAGTCTGTTCCTTTTGTGGCAAAACTGGGCACCTAAAACATCAATGTTTAAAAAGAGAACAGCATAACAAAACGAATCAAATATATGTCGATAAAGTTTGGATTAAGAAATATGATTCTTGTATAATCGACATGGAACCCAAGGATGGCTGGGTTCCACCCTCTAACAACTAAATTCGTTTTGCAGGTTCTAGTGAGGGGGAACAGCTCATGGTATCTCGGCAGTGGCTGTTCCAAGCACATGACAGGCGATAGATCAAAATTTCTCTCACTAGAAGCCTATGATGGAGAAACGGTGACCTTTGGGGACAACATGAAAGGTGAAATCATTGCAAAAGGCAAGATAGAAAGGTCAAGTTCCCATGCTATAGATAATGTATTTTTGGTCGAGAATTTAAAGCACAATCTTTTAAGTATTTCTCAATTTTGCGACAAAGGTAACTCTGTAAACTTTACTTCTGATAAGTGCATCATTTCTAGGAACGACACAGGAGACATAATTCTGGAAGGGATCAGAAAAGGGAACACCTACGTGGTGGATCTGCACACTGTTCCTAAAACCAGTCTAACATGTCTAAGCGTTATAGAAGATGACCCTCTTCTTTGGCATAAACGATTAGGTCATGCTAGTTTTTCATTGCTTAATAATTTACGATCTAAAGACCTAGTAAGAGGATTACCATCCCTAAAATTTCAAAAGAAAGAAGTATGTGATCCTTGTGATAAAGGAAAACATGCAAGGTCATCCTTTAAACCTAAAAATGTCGTGACCACCTCAAGACCACTTGAATTAATTCATATGGATCTTTGTGGACCAATGAGAATTCAAAGTCGCAGCGGTAAGCGATATGTTTTTGTTATAGTTGATGATTACAGTAGATTTACATGGACTTTATTTTTATCTAGCAAAGATGAGGCCTTTGATGAATTTATTGCATTCGCTACTAAAATTCAGAAATCTAGTAACAATCATCTAGTCCACATAAGATCGGATCATGGTAAAGAAGTTGAAAATTCAAAGTTTATGAATTATTGTAATGAGCATGGTTTAAGTCACAATTTCTCTGCACCTAGAACGCCACAACAAAATGGTGTGGTTGAACGTAAAAATAGAACTTTAGAGGAAATGGCTAGAACTATGTTGATTGCTAGTGGTTTACCTAGAAATTTTTGGGCCGAAGCCGTTAATACTGCATGCTATATATTAAATCGCGTATTAATTAAACCTATCACTTCTAAGACCCCCTACGAATTATTTAAAGGAATTAAACCTAATATTTCATATTTTCGAGTCTTTGGATGTCGATGTTTTCTGCATGTTAATGGAAAAAGAAATATAGGTAAATTCGATGAAAGAAATGATGAAGCGGTATTTCTTGGCTATTCATCTCATAGTAAGCATATAGAGTTTATAATAAGAAAACCATGTGTGTTGAGGAATCTGTTCACATAATATTTGATGAAACTAACTTTATGACAAGTGAACAAGAAACAGATGATTTTAAAATAGGTCTTGCTGATTTAGACGATGAAGAACTTATACAAAAGGAGCAAGATCAAGAAGAAGAACAACAGGTTCAGAATGCTGAACCAAATCAAGAACAGGAACCACAGGCAGATCAGGAACAGCCTGCAGTTCCTAATCCAGATATCCCAAGAGAAAATCAAGAAGAAAGAACTGATGGTGAATCAAATCAGAATCAAGTCAATGAGCCTGTTTCCACATCTGTCTCCACCAGAGACTTTGTTCCAAGACCATGGAAACACCAAAAATCACATCCACTTGACTTGATCATAAGCGACATGAACAAAGGTGAAACAGCCCAAACCAGCGAAACAATATAATAATATTGTCCACTAAACACAGCGGAAGACTTACAGATATCTGGACTGAATCTGACCTATGATCTGATTATCATAGCAAACTAATATCATAGTTAACAAAAAACTTTTTAAATACTTAACTTAAGTTTAATTAGTTACAAAATAGTTCTAAAACTTTAAAGTCTTACTTTACAATACCAAACTAAGAAAACGTTTACATAACCAAAAGTCAAAAGGGAGTGATAACAAAACGGAATCCTTGCCGCGCACGTAACACATAATACTTATAGGCATCGTCTCCACAGCAGAGCTAACCTGAAAATGGATCTACCCCCCGTAAGGGATAGTCCCCATCAAGGACTGTCAACAATTGAATTGTTGAGTAATCTAACAAACAATGCAACGTTTAAATAAGAAATCATTTGAAAGTAAATATTCTAATCCTTTGCTAATTTAGGTAAATCCCTTTTTTTTAATCAAATTCTTTCAATCTTCTTTTGTTTGGCGACACATAAAAACTATATTACATCACAATGTAATATTTAACGTTAAAGAACACATTCTTTAATAAACCAAATACGGCTATGAACTACGTAAGTTCAAAGCTAACATTTTGAGGTAAATTCCTCACGAAAGACACAATGTTTGCCAACCATCAAAACAATACTTAAGACAGTATTTTAAAACATAATACAAAAATAATACGAAAACAGGGAATATTTAGTGACCGCCAGAAGTAGGCTTGATCTAACATTCTGGTAAACGGGTGATCGTCATCACCTAAACAGCTCTTGCAAGAACTAAACGGGATCGGGGGCTCGAGGCCGATCCTAAAAGGTACCTGGAATCAAGCTCTAGGGTTTTCACACAAAACCGGATACGAAGTATCCGTTGTCGAATTCCCAAAACGAAAAACATTTATAATGACTAATACTTTATACAAAACTTTAAGTAAAACATGCTTTTGTTTTATCTTTAAAAACAATGATAATACGGTAAATTTCATTAAAATCATTTTACAAAGCTAATAGTATCATTACATAAATGAAATGATAAATAATTAGTTAGAATGCTAAAAGACTCAGCCTCAACCATGAAGGAGTTAAACCAATATTTAAACAAATCCCAAATACCAAACTTATATCATAATCCAAATAACATCAACGAACCATATAAGAAACCAAAACTCATCAAGACCAATCTATAAAACCCAAATCCAAGAATTCGTCACTAAACTGAAGTAAGCAAACCTATTATAAGTTTAAAGATCAATCCCAAGTTAATAATAAAGTTTACACACTCCCCCAAGTAATATCCAAGCTTAGTGAAATCATTACACTTTTGTAACCACTTGTATGAAGACACATGCTCACTCAAAGGCTTATAAATGAAATTATAATCAATATTTTTCAGTAATTCCAATTGGATGATAAACTAGACTTCCATACGGTCGTAACGACTGTAAATATGCCTAAATTCGATTCCGGACGAAGAAGATATCGCGTTTACAAAACAGGGTAGAAAGCTGACATCTACTGACTTCAACAGCATAAGGTGCTCGTTCGAGCACTCTATGTGCTCGTTCGAGCACAATCTTCCAGAACTCACTGTCCACTTCTGATTTAGCTTACTGACTTCAATAATATTATGTGCTCGTTCGAGCAATGCATATGCTCGTTCGAGCGCAGCCCAGAAACTCGACGCAACAAATTCAAACGCAATTTCAACTCCACAAACACTTCTAATCCAACCTATAACAACAATCAAACCCAACAAATACCACCTTAATCTACCTAAACCAAAACTTGAAAATCACATAACTTCAAAACAACATGAAATGCTCAATTGTCAAGTTACAACAAAATCAATTCAAATTAAAAGCTTAGATGAACAAACTAAAATTACTTAAAATCAAGTTGTAAAACAGCTTTTAAACACTTTAAAAGAATCATTGAATTGTGTCTTACCAATAAATGGATAATTCACCATGAAAAGCTTGTGAAACAATGAAACACCATTGTTAACATAAGAAAGCTTCATGCATGTAGTTCAAACACCATGAATGACCAACCTTCAACCTTGGACAGCTCCAACACCCCACACATGAACTCTAGATCCTCAAATCAAACATTTGTTCACAACTCTTCACTCGAACAAGCTCTAACATCAAATACAATCCAAGCAAGGTCAACTTCAATTAAGCTCCATACCCCATATAAATTTTGTAGAGATTGAAAATTGAACTTCAAGAAGCTCTTTATGAGAATAAGGATTATCTATAGTAAGGAGATACTTATAATCTCTTCATGATTTCTGAAATTATGAAAGAAAATGGTGAAATATAGATTTTTAGTTTCTTGCTTACTTGGGATAAGATGAACTTTAGGATTTTGCTTTACTTGTTCACTTGGAGAAAAGAATTTCTGATTTTGGACTTAATTATACACTTGGAGAAGGTATGAATTCAGATTTTTTTTTATTTGTAGAAATGATGGAAATGTATCCCATGTATAAGAAGGAGGAAATGGGTAGAGTGTTGGGTGGTATGGATTGAGGGGGCATCACTTACCCATTCAAAAAAACTTAAGGTGTATAAAAATACCCGTATATTCGTCGTGCAATTTATTTTATCCCCAAATAAATACAACTAATACCCAAAGATAATATTCAATTATATTTAATCCCAATAAAATAACATAATAAAAATTTAATAATCCCAAATTCACTAATTTAATTACATTTAACTAAGCCGCTAAAATGAGGGCTATTTCATTCTCCCCAACTTAAAAGGATTTCGTCCCGAAATCAAGACAATGCTCATCTCAGCTTCCCACATAGTCAGGGTCTCTCCAACTTAAGTTAAACTTCAACTACATAAACTTAACTTCACGGGTTTTTCCTCAACTCTCGGCGATCATCCAAGTTTGAAAAAGAATTAAATGTTTTCATAGTGTACGAAATCTTTGATAGAGTTTTCCTTCGAATAATGACTATTCAAAATTATATTTTCAAAATCAAATCTGTTTTTCAAGTCAAACTTACTAAATCAGTTTAAGCTAATTTACTTGAACACAAAATTAAATATAGTTTTAACCCAATGTTAACTATTTTAACTTTAAATATCTATACAATATATTCTTTATAAAATAATCTTTTTCTTGAAAATGATAGCAAGTAAAATACTCGGTTCATATCATTATAATATAATAAAAATATTACTCGGATGAACTTACTCAAAATCCCATATTAACTTAATGACATTTAATTAAGACAAATAAAATAGTGAGTGATTCATTCTTCTCAATTTAGAGTAGTTCCATTTTCTAACTTGGACACTTATTTCCAATCGTACATTTCATAACTTACATATTAACACTCCTTGATATAGCTCTAGTCACAACTTTAAATGTTTTCCCAACTTCTATACAACCTTAAAATTTAAATTCTAAATCTCCATATCAACTTCTACGTTATACTCGAATACTCGTTTTAATCAATAATTCAACCTTTTTATATCCTCAATTTGAAAAACTGATTTCCTAATTTACTTGATTTTCCCAAACGACAACAAAACTTTACTTAAGAACGCTGATAGCCCCTGATATACTTCGAAATTATCACTTTGAAGCACACAATTCATTTCTCATAATCAAATAACTTGAACCTCAAATTAGAAAATGTCCTTGATCGCTTTCAGCTTTTAACCTTTAATAACTTATAGCTCAATCATTATCGTTTGCCTTCAACTCATAATACGTTCATATCCACCTTTAATACATGATCCTTAACACTTAAAGTTTCAAACTCATCTTTTCCAAATAGCTTCCATACTCTTGACATTGAATTTCATACGATTCTTAACCTTCATTATAAACATCCTGTTCTCCATTAATACAATTTTACACAACTTAGCCGATTCAACTTTTCTCTTTTAATGTCTCATCCATTCATGGTTTAAACAAACACTTTTGTTCCCCTAATCATTAGATTTTCGATCACATCAACACAATTAGCTTCCATACAGTTAGCTTCTAATCAAATATTCATTTTCCATAAGTACAATTTAACTTCAAATATTTTCATACATGTAATTCAAGGGTCCCATAACTTTTAATTAATTCTCTTTTTTTTTTTGACGTATGAACTTCAACTCCACCATTAATAAGGCTTGACATAATTTGAACCATTCAAGCATTTTTATTCTCAAAGTTATCCTTTCACATCGTAAATCATTTTAGAATATTCTCCATCATATATTTACATTTATCTCAATACATATAGAATACTCAATAGGTTTACCACAATATAAACTTTACGACATTTCTATTCTTATTAACCCTTGTTTAATATATTTTTTTTTTGCAACTTCCCTTAATTGAAATTCTCATCCAAATATCATAGTGTTGAACATGTCGCAAATATTTTTTCTACATTCTTTATTCCTTGATTGATTTTCAATCTTTATACACAATTAACTTATAACTTTCAATATTCCCAAAATGCTTCTTTTGAGTTCTTTGCATAGAATCTTTCTTGCACAACGTCATTGCAATTCTCGATAAGCCTGGTCCTCGACTCCTTAAGCCATTTATCCGAGTATATATAATATATTTTGTAAAACAATTTCAAGAATACTTTATTCGAATATATATTTCAAGTTGAAGTTTTAAGCTCCTTTAAAAACAATTTATCTTTTAAATAAGACATATATACAATCACACAAAATTTCAAATAAGATTAATTAAATCCACCAATCAAGATTCAAATGAAAAATTCCCAACTTAACTTTAATATGCTTTAAAACTCCATTCACCAAACTTCAAAGTTCCAAATTCATAAACCAGACTTAGCTCTTTTCCTTTGTCATGACTCTTACTAAAAGAGGATTCACCACACATAAGGAAACTTTAAGATTTTCTTAGCACATAAGCACATTACACATCACACATATAACACATAGTCACATTCATAACCTCTGATTCTCAGAGGTAACACCCTAAGACTCGACAACCGCGCACTCTCGGGTTTTCGAAATTCATTTTAAAAAAATTTTGTACTCGAATATGAGGATTCGAGTACTCCAGAAACAACAAGGCTCTGATACCAATTGAAACAGCCCAAACCAGCGAAACAATATAATAATATTGTCCACTAAACACAGCGGAAGACTTACAGATATCTGGACTGAATCTGACCTATGATCTGATGATCATAGCAAACTAATATCATAGTTAACAAAAAACTTTTTAAATACTTAACTTAAGTTTAATTAGTTACAAAATAGTTCTAAAACTTTAAAGTCTTACTTTACAATACCAAACTAAGAAAACGTTTACATAACCAAAAGTCAAAAGGGAGTGATAACAAAACGGAATCCTTGCCGCGCACGTAACACATAATACTTATAGGCATCGTCTCCACAGCAGAGCTAACCTGAAAATGGATCTACCCCCCCGTAAGGGATAGTCCCCATCAAGGACTGTCAACAATTGAATTGTTGAGTAATCTAACAAACAATGCAACGTTTAAATAAGAAATCATTTGAAAGTAAATATTCTAATCCTTTGCTAATTTAGGTAAATCCCTTTTTTTTAATCAAATTCTTTCAATCTTCTTTTGTTTGGCGACACATAAAAACTATATTACATCACAATGTAATATTTAACGTTAAAGAACACATTCTTTAATAAACCAAATACGGCTATGAACTACGTAAGTTCAAAGCTAACATTTTGAGGTAAACTCCTCACGAAAGACACAATGTTTGCCAACCATCAAAACAATACTTAAGACAGTATTTTAAAACATAATACAAAAATAATACGAAAACAGGGAATATTTAGTGACCGCCAGAAGTAGGCTTGATCTAACATTCTGGTAAACGGGTGATCGTCATCACCTAAACAGCTCTTGCAAGAACTAAACGGGATCGGGGGCTCGAGGCCGATCCTAAAAGGTACCTGGAATCAAGCTCTAGGGTTTTCACACAAAACCGGATACGAAGTATCCGTTGTCGAATTCCCAAAACGAAAAACATTTATAATGACTAATACTTTATACAAAACTTTAAGTAAAACATGCTTTTGTTTTATCTTTAAAAACAATGATAATACGGTAAATTTCATTAAAATCATTTTACAAAGCTAATAGTATCATTACATAAATGAAATGATAAATAATTAGTTAGAATGCTAAAAGACTCAGCCTCAACCATGAAGGAGTTAAACCAATATTTAAACAAATCCCAAATACCAAACTTATATCATAATCCAAATAACATCAACGAACCATATAAGAAACCAAAACTCATCAAGACCAATCTATAAAACCCAAATCCAAGAATTCGTCACTAAACTGAAGTAAGCAAACCTATTATAAGTTTAAAGATCAATCCCAAGTTAATAATAAAGTTTACACACTCCCCCAAGTAATATCCAAGCTTAGTGAAATCATTACACTTTTGTAACCACTTGTATGAAGACACATGCTCACTCAAAGGCTTATAAATGAAATTATAATCAATATTTTTCAGTAATTCCAATTGGATGATAAACTAGACTTCCATACGGTCGTAACGACTGTAAATATGCCTAAATTCGATTCCGGACGAAGAAGATATCGCGTTTACAAAACAGGGTAGAAAGCTGACATCTACTGACTTCAGCAGCATAAGGTGCTCGTTCGAGCACTCTATGTGCTCGTTCGAGCACAATCTTCCAGAACTCACTGTCCACTTCTGATTTAGCTTACTGACTTCAATAATATTATGTGCTCGTTCGAGCAATGCATATGCTCGTTCGAGCGCAGCCCAGAAACTCGACGCAACAAATTCAAACGCAATTTCAACTCCACCTACACTTCTAATCCAACCTATAACAACAATCAAACCCAACAAATACCACCTTAATCTACCTAAACCAAAACTTGAAAATCACATAACTTCAAAACAACATGAAATGCTCAATTGTCAAGTTACAACAAAATCAATTCAAATTAAAAGCTTAGATGAACAAACTAAAATTACTTAAAATCAAGTTGTAAAACAGCTTTTAAACACTTTAAAAGAATCATTGAATTGTGTCTTACCAATAAATGGATAATTCACCATGAAAAGCTTGTGAAACAATGAAACACCATTGTTAACATAAGAAAGCTTCATGCATGTAGTTCAAACACCATGAATGACCAACCTTCAACCTTGGACAGCTCCAACACCCCACACATGAACTCTAGATCCTCAAATCAAACATTTGTTCACAACTCTTCACTCAAACAAGCTCTAACATCAAATACAATCCAAGCAAGGTCAACTTCAATTAAGCTCCATACCCCATATAAATTTTGTAGAGATTGAAAATTGAACTTCAAGAAGCTCTTTATGAGAATAAGGATTATCTATAGTAAGGAGATACTTATAATCTCTTCATGATTTCTGAAATTATGAGAGAAAATGGTGAAATATAGATTTTTAGTTTCTTGCTTACTTGGGATAAGATGAACTTTAGGATTTTGCTTTACTTGTTCACTTGGAGAAAAGAATTTCTGATTTTGGACTTAATTATACACTTGGAGAAGGTATGAATTCAGATTTTTTTTTATTTGTAGAAATGATGGAAATGTATCCCATGTATAAGAAGGAGGAAATGGGTAGAGTGTTGGGTGGTATGGATTGAGGGGGCATCACTTACCCATTCAAAAAAACTTAAGGTGTATAAAAATACCCGTATATTCGTCGTGCAATTTATTTTATCCCCAAATAAATACAACTAATACCCAAAGATAATATTCAATTATATTTAATCCCAATAAAATAACATAATAAAAATTTAATAATCCCAAATTCACTAATTTAATTACATTTAATTAAGCCGCTAAAATGAGGGCTATTTCAAAAGGAATACAAACAAGGTCACAAATGAGAAACTTTTGTGCACACTTTGCTTTTCTTTCAACAATGGAACCCAAGAATCATGAAGAAGCCTTACAAGATTCGAATTGGGTGGTAGCTATGCAAGACGAATTGAATGAGTTTGAAAGAAACAAAGTATGACACTTGGAACCTAAACCGAAGAACAAGAAGATTATTGGACTGAAATGGGTATTCAGGAACAAGCTGGATGAACATGGAACAATCGTTAGAAACAAAGCAAGGTTAGTGGTAAAAGGATACAATCAACAAGAAGGTATTGACTATACTGAAACTTTTGCTCCCGTAGCTAGATTAGAAGCTATTAGAATTCTTATTTCATTTGCTGCTTTCATGAATTTTAAATTATATCAAATGGACGTAAAATGTGCATTCTTAAATGGGTTTCTAGAAGAAGAAGTGTTTGTAGAACAACCACCTGGCTTTGAAAACCCAATTTCTCCGGATCACGTCTACAAGCTTGATAAAGCTCTTTATGGGCTAAAACAAGCACCTAGACAATGATACGAGAGATTATCTAAGTTTTTGATTGATAACAAGTTCATACGTGGTAAAATTGATAAAACCTTATTCTTTAAGAATAAAGGTTCGAATATTTTAGTTGTTCAAATATATGTTGATGATATTATTTTTGGTGCTACTAATGAATCGTTATGTAAGGAATTTGCTGACCTAATGAGTAATGAATTTGAAATGAGCATGATGGGAGAATTAAATTTCTTCCTTGGTTTGCAAATTAAACAAACTGCTAACGGTATCTTTATTCATCAACAAAAATACATAAAAGAACTTCTAAAGAAATATGGACTAGATAGTGCTAAGACAAACCAACACCCATGGCCACTAACATTAGGTTAGACGAAGACGCTAACGGAATTAATGTTGACCAAACGATGTATAGAGGCATGATAGGATCTCTACTATACTTAACAGCTAGTAGACCCGATATATCTTTTAGTGTTGGTTTGTGTGCTAGATTTCAATCAAATCCTAAAGAATCACATCATACGGCAGTTAAAAGGATTCTAAGATATTTAAAGGGAACAGATGACTTATCCCTATTTTATCCTAAAAGTGATGTCTATGACTTGAAAGGGTATAGTGATGCAGATTATGCAGGTAATCTTGTGAATAGAAAAAGCACTTCAGGAATGGTACAGTTTCTTGGATCTTGTTTGGTATCATGGAGTTCCAAGAAACAGAACACAGTAGCTTTATCCACTGCAGAAGCTGAATATGTAGCAGCAGCAGCCTGCTGTTCCCAAATGCTTTGGATTAAGCAACAGCTAAGAGATTTTGGTATTAAACTTGAATGTGTTCCTATTTATTGTGATAATACTAGTGCTATTTGCATTTCAAAAGATCCAGTGCATCATTCTAGAGTTAAACATATTCATATTAGACACCATTTTCTTAAGGATAACGCAGAGCATAAAAATATTATTGTTAAACATGTCAATACTAGTGATCAAGTTGCAGATATTATGACCAAACCGCTTCCAAGAGAACAATTTGAAAAGATGAGGTTGGAGCTAGGTATGATCAAGCTTCACTAGAGTTTAATGCTAGTATTACTCCTCAAAACATCTTGAAAAATCGGAAGGGTTCAATCAACCACAACAACCAAGATTGATTAGTCAATCATTGCGAGATTTGGGTATGCTTCTATTTAAATTTATGTCTTAAACTTAATCTTGATTGCTTGCATGTTTGAACTGATTAGATCAAGTAGCATAAACTTATTTTATATTATATATTATTATTTTATATTATTATCCACATATTATAAATTATTTTTCAAAAATTACAAAAATATTTTATTTTTCACAAATTCCAGCATTTTCTTTATTTTTAATTTATTTCGGTGAGCCAACATTATTTATAAAATGGAAGACGGATCATCGAGGTGTTTCGGAAAGTAGTTATCTTAATCGACATATTCAACGAACTTACACTTAAACTTTTCGTTACCTTACTCGGTTCATACGCTAAAACTAATTCAAGAAGTTGTACTCCTTTTCATAACCGTCCCTTCACACACTTTATATAACCCACTCCTCACGTCACATCAATCAATTACCATAATTACCAAAGTACAACTTCTCCTTTATCATTTCAAAAACCGTCAACCCACTTTCCTTCTTCTAATCCCTAACCTTCCTCAAATCAACTCATCATCACCATGAAAACTCCCAAGACTTCATCTACCAAGAACACCAAAGGAAAGGCACCCAAGTTCATACAACCGGAACCTCTACAAGTCATTCACCCTACATTCGACAACCCACAATCATCAACTCCCTCATCACAACCCAAATCATCTTCAAAACCCATGCATGTTGGCACAAAAAGGGCTTTTTCCACCAAAGGAAGCTCATCTTCAAAACCGGCTAAAAAGGCCAAGGTAGTGGATCCTGATTGTGCGGAGGAGGTTGCCAAAGAGATGTCCGTAGGATTTTGTTTGGACAAGTATTGGTATGATTCCACTCTCTTTCCTCAATTACACGCTATTTTGAGTAATCAAGGGTGGGAGGAATTAATGAGCAATTTTTCTTGTAATCCTATTTATCCACATCTCATGAGAGAGTTCATCCAAAATTTCACAATCGACAATGGGGTTTGTTCTAACGTCATTAAAGATATTAAAATTGAATTTAATAGCTTAATGTTGGGGGAATGGTTCGAAGTTCCAGTGGTAGGGTTTGATACTTATTATGTTGGGTCAAAGATTGTTTTTTCTGGCATTACTGAAAAGACTGTTTTAAAATTTCTTGGTCAAGAAAGCAAAAAGAGGTTTAGTCACATGTCTCTGTCTCCACTACACAAGCTTCTTTACAACATTGCCCGTAGGTTTATTTTACCCCGCAACTTTAAGCGGAGTGAAGTAAATTTACGAGATGCAACACTGATTTATTGCATGGCTAATCACATTAAAATTAATTTTCCGTCATTAATGGTATCACATTTGTCTGAGTGTATTGAGAAAGGACTTATGGTTAGATACGGTGGTTTGTTAACGTGTATTTTTAAGAAGTTTGGAGTCCCAATGGATGGGCTAGAATTTCCCATGAGCGCTAATAATAAGATAAGTGAGAGGTGCCTTACCAATTTGCACCTCCAATTGAATGAAAAGGGGATTCTAGAGCATGCCGTTGAGGAGGTTGATGTAAGTTCTGATGATGAAGAAGAGGAGAAAGTAGAAAAAGAAGAGGAGGAGGAAGTAAAGGAAGAAGAAAAAGAAGATCAGGAGGATGTTCCCACTGCCACTACTGAGGCAGAAACTGATAGGGAACAGGAGGATGCTGTGAGTGAGGGGGAACAGGTTGAGGGAGAGGAAGAAATGGAACAGGAAGATGATGAGGACCTTCATGTGCCTCTAAAGAAAATAAAGAAAACTTCTGTGCTCACACCACGAAAGAGCAAGAGGTTGGCTTCCAAAAGTTCCTCGAGCCAACATGATGATATTACTTCTCCAACCCCACCATCAACAAAACCAGACTCACCCACACCAGTTGACATTCCATCATCACCACCATCACCGATTCCCACTTCACCTACACCTACTGGTTTTGATAGGGATGACTCACCCTTTCCTCCAACTCCAATTGATCTTATCCTTGGCAAATTTGATTCCTTGCAGTCTCAACTCATTGCATTTCAAAGTGAAGTTCGTGCCTCACTATCTACTATTGCTGAGCAACTCACCGACATGGAAACACGTCTTGGTGCGAAGCTTGACACGGTGGAGGTGCAGACTGAATTTGTTGATGAGGAGCCTGCTGCCTGATCCCTCCTGCTTCTGTTTTTAATTAAAAATTTAATGTTTGGTTGGCCCATTTTATATGTAATCTTTAAACAATATTTTCTTCTGCTCTTTATGTACCAAGCTGGGGTACAAAACAATTTATGTTTCGTTTATGCTACTTACTAACCCATAACATTTTATCTGTTATATCATCTTTATTTTCTATTCGCATGGTCTATGATGTTTGAATGCGTGCTTTCTTGTTTATGTTTGGCATTTATTTTCTTAGTTTGCTGCTTACTATCTTAATTTGTCTAATGCTTGCCTTAGAGCTGTGGATTGATTCACACCCCTACTTTTTGATTGATGCCAAAAGGGGGAAGAGTAGCAAAACAAACTTAAATGAATGCTTGTGAATGCTTACGTTTTTGCTTAATCTTGATAATTGATTCTTTGTCTTGTGTTCCAAAAATTGATTCTCTGTTTTATAAGACTTTAGTTAAGACTTTAGTTTGTTCTATTCTAATTTTTTTTTAAGAAGTTTAAAATGTTCTTAGTTTATGATAGAACAGTTTGTTGACTTAATGTTTGATATTCTTAAGCTTCATATGAAATGAATTATTTGTCTTATGAAATGATCATCATGGGATTACTTATGTTTGATTTATATGGATAATTTGATTAAATGTTGTTTGATACGACTTATTAAATATCACTCTTGTTTATCTTTGATTCTCAAAACTCATGATATTTTGAATTACTTAGATTGTTGTGTTTCTTATTTTATATTTTTATGTTTCTTAGTTAATTTTCTTATAGTTATAGTTATTTTTATGTTTTGTCTTGTTTTATATTTAAAAAACTTAAGTCATGTTTAACCACATGATTTTTTTTTTAAAAAAAAGTTTTAAAATTTATTTATTAGAGTAATAGGTTTACATGAGAGTTTAGTAAATTATTTGTAACGATTTAATTTACTAGATTTAGTTGAATGTGTGTTAATCTCAAGCATGTTCATTATATTTGTTTTACTCTATTTTTATTAAGTTTGTTTATAAAGTTTGTCATCATCAAAAAGGGGGAATTTGTTGGCCCATTTGGTTTTGATGATAACATAAACTTTAATAAACAAACATATTTTCTCTTTGAGATTGTTTTGATAGGTCAAATATCCGATCTTTATAAGGGTCGTTGATGGACCATTAAGCGTTGAAAAGGGATTACTCAGTAACTGTTCCAAGATCAAGTCAGAGTTTAAGATTGGTCAATCGGAGACAGTGCAGTGTTCCCAGATCAGCGGTCAGAGGAGAAGTCAACAAAAATAATTAGGAAAATAATTTTTAATTTTTATTTTTCTTTTTTAGTTTTGTTGTACGGATGAATTAGTCTAGAATGCACAAGGAAATTAATTAAGAAATTAAGATAACTAACTCCTAAAAAGTCTCCTTAAAATTAGGATCTTAAAATTAGTTTTCTTAAATTGTCTTAGCTATTTTTAGCTAAAAGACAAGAAAACTTGGAGTAACTACCAAGCTTTCCTACCACTCACTCACGTAAATTAGCCCTCAACTCCCACTATCTTTGATCATGGGATTATGGGTAAATTAGATCTAAAAATCTATTTAAAGGATTTTCCTACAACCGGCACATTTGGTGATCATTTGAGAGAAAATTGTTTTTCCGAAAATATTTGTGCCCAAAATATTTCGTGAGGTTCTCAAAATTAAAGAAGAGGAAATCTTGATTTAATTGCTAATTAATTTCAAGATTTAATCCTTGTGCTATTCTTGATATGATTCATCCATTTTAGATAAATCTTGTAAAGGGTTTATTTGAGTGATTTTGTTATTTAGACTTGGGTAAGTCTAAAGAGAGGAGGAGAAGAGTAGAGAGAAGAGAAACGGTAAGAAGTTACCGAGAGTAGAGAAACGGTAAGGAGTTACCGAGAGAAGAAAAAGAGAGAAAGAGTAGGAGAAGTTATTTTATGTAATAGAGGAGTGATTTACATAAAATAATAGAGAAGAGAAATCCCTAGTGGGTCGTGGTTCTTTTTCCCACGTTAAATCTTGGTGTTCCTTTATAGTTTTCTTTTATATTGTCTTGAGTATTTTTGTTATTCATAATTTCGCAAGAAAAAGGGCTAAAAATACTCAAAGGGCGAAAGTAACAATTCAACCCCCCTCTTGTTACAGTTCATTGTCTCTAAGTGTTTCTACACTTTCTTCCACTACCTTTTGTTAGAATTTGTTCATGTAAAACATATTTTTTACATGAATCTTTCTATAAAATAAATGAGTATTTTATCTTTCACAAAGAAAATCATCACTTATAAATCTATATAAATCAGCCATAATAGTAAGAAAGAAGATGTATTTCCAGAAATATATAAATTTTCTTAATTAAGAATTTAAGTAAAAGTATGGGACTTGATTAAGTATGTTGCTCAAGATAATATAAGTATACTCCAAACATGTCAAAATTTTTATCACAAGTATTAGCTTAACAACTCCAACTAAGGAAAGTTAAGTGTATATTAGAAATCTAAAATTATTATTGATTTTTGAATGAATGCAATATGTTTAGTTGAAGAGTTGGAGTTGAGACTTAAGGGTAAGGACCCGAAGTTGGAACCCCTTCTAAGAACGCATAGGAGCTTACGTGGGAGCTTATGTAATATTTATATAGGTTTGGAGTCGAGGTATGTCACATGGGGTGATTTTTAAGGATTTAAGAAGAAGTTGGGAAAGTTTTGTATAAACTTCCTTTTAAAATAAAATTTCTAAAGAGAAGTTCCTAAATCTTAAAAAATTATATCAAAATGATAATTTTGAGTATGAAATAATTTAAAAGTTCCTAGTAAGCAGGTGATGATCTAATTATATGGCTAAGTTGCCTAACCAAGACGGTAAATTAAGTTGAAGTTAAAATCGTCACTAAAAGTGTTGAAATATCGAATGGGATGGAAATTGATTAAGTTATTAAGTTACTAAGTTAATAAGAGTTAAGAAAGAGTGTTATGCATGTACATACCTATTTGTCTTAAAGGCAGAATCATTAATTAGTTAGTACCTCATGGCAGGAACAAAGAGGAAATCTAGGAAGGTATGGATCCCCAATCCTAGTTGAATCTCTTAACTGAGCAACTTAGAGTCATGCAAGAGACCAATGCTCAAATAGTTTAGCTTATAGCCGACCAACAAGCTAGTGTGGATGACGAGACTAAGTTCTACAAAAGTCTTGCTACACATAGGCCTAAGACCTACAATGGTGCTACAGATCCAGTTGTCCTTGAAGATTGGATTAATGAAACGAGAAAATTCTTGAGGTGGTGAACTGCCTTGGAAATATTAAGGTTGTGGCATTCTATTTAGTAGGACCTATAGAGGTTGGTGGAGATCCCTAAAGGGTGTCTCATCTGTGTCCACATCTGCCGGTGGAGCAGCACAGCCCATAAGTTGGAGATGGAAAGATTTATTGAAGAAACTGAGGGAGAGGTTCAACCCAGCATCTCTACAAAGAAAAAAAAGAATCAAAATTTCTTTACATGAGGCAGCATTCTCTTAGCATTATATTACTAAATACGCTAACAATTGGAGTTGGCTCGATTTTCTCCATATTATGTGCTTGATGAAAGAAAATGATGGATCGCTTTTACAATGGTCTCAACTTTAGCTACCAAAAGTTGATGGGCCAATATGAGTTTTTTCAAGCTATGTATGAACATGTTGTGGAGAAAGAAAGTTCTGCAAGTGAAAGGAAGACGTGAGGAGAAAGAGATCTGGAGGAGACTAGGGAGGTCAGAGCAAGAAGCCCAGAGCTGAGGGAAACTATTTAGGGAATCAAAGCCAAAACCCCAGAAACATCCCAAACCAAAATCGCTTCAACAACAACAAAAACCCATAAAACTCCTACCCGCTAAAAAGTCAATTGTGTGACAAATTAAAGAAATGGCACTCAAACGGAGTCAATTTTGAGGGTAAAACTGTGTGTTTAAGTTGTGGAAAATTAGGTCATTTGGCTCGAGATTGTTGGGGCAAGAATTAGGAAAACCCCGGGAATGGTGGAGCACGATACTCAAGAAATCAAGGGAGTCAACGTAACTATAACACCCCGGCCCCTCGGACCGCCGGTGACTACTCATGGAGACTGTAGACTGACCCCACAGACCAACACAAGTCTTTCCAGCGCACTTTGGCCTCACTCGTGCGCACCCGAGAAACTTCCCATGAGGTCACCCATCCTAAGATTGCTCCCCACCAAGCACGCTTAACTGTGGAGTTCTTAGCAAATAGGCTCACTAGAAAAGAAGATGCACCTTGTTGATATGAGTAGTCTATCAATCTCTTTTCAAGTTAAATATGGGGTATCACACTCACCCCCACTTAAGAATACAACGTCCTCGTTGGACCGTCACTTCAGGATCTTTTCCCCCGCTAGGTGCACTGAATACACAATCAGCCACGGTCGCAGGGTTGCTCTGATACCATTTGTAACACCCCGGCCCCTCGGACCGCCGGTGACTACTCGTGGAGACTGTAGACTGACCCCACAGACCAACACAAGTCTTTCCAGCGCACTTTGGCCTCACTCGTGCGCACCCGAGAAACTTCCCAGGAGGTCACCCATCCTAAGATTGCTCCCCTGCAAGCACGCTTAACTGTGGAGTTCTTAGCAAATAGGCTCACTAGAAAAGAAGATGCACCTTGTTGATATGAGTAGTCTATCAATCTCTTTTCAAGCTAAATCTGGGGTATCACAGTAACAACAACTCTCTACTCCGCCTTGAATATAAAGGTGGCAATAGAGCCTCATCATCTGGAGCCAAGGAAACCAGAGCCCGAGAGGAGGAAAATTTTTTGCCATTACTACAGCAAGTGAGCCTAGCACCTTGATTCCTAAAACAGAATGTAAAGTCATTTCCAGATTACTGTTATTGCTTGGCAAGTTCGCTCGAGTCTATTTGATTTTGGGGCCGACAAGTCTTATGTTTCTAAGTCATTCGTGTGATCCTGATTGAACTGTTCTATATATGCCCTATAATGCATAAAGTTGACTTAAACGATAGATCAATGATATCATGTAATATAAAGTTGATTTATTGCCCATTAGTGATCCAAGGTAAGGAGTTCTGTGTAGCCCAAATTGTATTTGACTTAGGAGGGTTTGGTGTTCTTTTGAGAATCGACTGGCTAGGTAAACACAGGACAGTGATTGAGTGCAATGAGAGGAGTGTAAAGATTAGAAATAATTCAGGGGATCGAGTAGCTTTTAGTGATTGGACCATACCTATATTGAAGCAGAGATCATTGAGAGGCTTATCACCTTTCCAAAGAGAGGTGGGGAAGCCCATGTCTACCACATAAGCGAGTCAACATCAAAGGAGGTAGACTTAAGCTAGATCTTGATAGTGCGAGAATTTCCTGATGTATTCCCCGATAGTCTACCGGGGTTACCTCCAAAGAGGGAGATTGATTTTCAAATTAATGTAGTTGCAGGGTTAAGCCCGATTTCAAAGGCACCATATACAATGACAATACTTGAGTTGGCTGAACTAAAAAAAACCCCAATTGAAGGAGTTACAAAGTAAAGGGTTTATCAGACCAAGTGTATCACCATGGGGAACTCCAGTGTTGTTTGTGATGAAGAAAGATGGGTCTTTGAGGCTATGTATTGACTATCGAGAGCTAAATAAAATCATCGTGAAGACCAAGTACCCACTTCCTAGAATTGATGATTTATTTAACAAGTTAAAAGGAATCGGAGTTTTCTCTAAAATTGATATGAGATCTGGTTACCATCTTTTGAGAATAGCGGAGGAAGACATTCCTAAAACTGATTTCCGCACTAGGTACTGGGCGCTATGAGTTTAGAGTGATGCCTTTTGAGTTAGCTAATGCCCCTATAGCATTCATGGACTTGATGAATAGAACATTACACGACTATCTTGATAATTTTGTAGTGGTTTTCATTGATGATATCTTGGTGTACTCTAAGAGCGAGAAAGATCATGAAGAGCACTTAAGATTGGTATTGACATAATTGAGGGAAAGAAGCTTTTATGGGAAGTTAAGCAAGTGTGAAGTCTGGTTAGATCGAGTTGTCTTCTTAGGTCATGTAATCTCAAAAGATGGCATAACGGTGGACCCCGAGAAGATAAAGTCTATCATTGGTTGGACAACACCAACTAGTGTTACTGAGGTAAGAAGCTTTACAGGTTTAGTAGGATACTACTGAAGATAAGTTGATGGATTTTCTAAAAAATCGCACTACCAAGTTTGTGTGGTCACAAAAGTACAAAGACGCTTTCCTAGAATTGAAGAAGTGATTGACAATGGCTCCAGTACTTGTATTGCCTGAGGATAGTAAAGAGTTCACGGTATACAATGATGCATCTTTAGAAGGATTGGGTTGTGTACTCATCCAAAAGCGGAAAGTGATTTCCTACACATCGAGACAATTAAGGCCAAATGAGAAAAACTACCCAGTGCATGATTTAGATTAGCTGGAGTTATATTTGCCTTAATAATTTGGAGGCATTATCTCTACGGCACTACTTGCAAGATCTACACCGATCATAAGAGTCTGACTTATCTTTTTACACAGAAGGAGCTTAAAATTTGGCTAGAATTCATGAAAGAATTATGACCTCACTTTGGACTATCAGCAAATCATGTAGCATATGCCTTAAGCCGAAAATCGAGGATCGTCATAAATGGTCTAATTTTAGTGCCCTACGAGATCTATAAGGAGACGAAGGAGCTAGAATTGATTGTGATTAAGAAGGAATCATGTGGTAGTGTTCTCAATGCTATGAGTACGACGTCGAGTCTACATGAGGAGATACATGAGCTTCAACAATATGATGACTTCTTGTCAGAATTGAAGATTGGTACTGAAAAGGGTATGGTTAAAGACTTCATTATTGCTAAAAAGGGGAGTATTCATCTAGAAGGAAGGCTATGCTTGCCCCGAGATCCTGAATCGACAAATAAGATACTCAAGGAGGCACATTCGACTATGTATTTTGTTCGTTGCTAATTATAATTTAATTAGTGATGGTAGTTATTTGAAAATTTTCTACGATCATTAGAAACTTCTTAATTCGTAACGTGGTTATGAATCGTAACAAGTAACGTAAACTTTGGAGGTAAAACTTGAAATTGAGCAACTACTGATAACAGTTTGAGAAATTTTTGATTATTACCCGAGCATATTATTTAACCATGATGGGAGTAAATTAAATATTTCATACACATATGCAAGTTATTTTTAAACATGAAGTACAAGTTACATAACTTGTTACATGTACAACAATTTTTACCCAAACTTTAAACTATCTTAGATAAACCTTTCCTACACTATAATCCATTATAAATGAAATGTGGCTAACGAAGTACTATTCATTCATGAATAGTAACTTGCTTAGTCTCTCTTATTCTCACAACCATGTGAGGGATTACATGTAGTTTATATCAAGTAGTACACTGGTCATGTAAGTGTGTAGTTGCATGTTTGTGAGTGTTTTTTGCATGAGTGTGAGTGTTTTGTTTGACACATGTATGCTTGGATGTTAGTGTTGTTGCATGAGTTTGAGTGTTCTTGACACATGTCATGCATACTTTAAGTTTTGTGTTGTTAGTGTGTGCATGTAGGTGGTTTATACAGTGTAGGCATATCCTTTGTTTTGAATACCCGGTTTTATTGCACAAAATTCTACATAGAAGCTTAAAATATAATCCCTTTGATTTGTGGTTGTTTAATTTTATAATAAAGTTTGTGTTCTTTACAATTTGTTTTCATTTTTTTATGAGCATTGTAGATTTCAGTATGCTTATGTTGTTTTATTTTTTTTTTTTTTTTTTTTTTTTTGTCTTGGCAAGTCTTTCTTAGTTGATGAATTTGTTTGGATAAGAGATCAAGCATGCTTTGGGGTGGTTCCTAGTTTCTTGGTGGAGCAATTGTTTGAGTATAATGCATCAATATATTATTAACGTCTTTGAGGAAATATGCGTATGTTTTTTACTTTTTGTTTTGTTAAGGTCTTTTTTATGGTTCCTGAATTTGGGTGGATAAGAGATCAAGTTTGCTTTGATGTGATTTTGTTTTATTAGATTATGATTGTGTTTTTTTGAGCATCATTTATAGTGTATTAATTGTTAATAAATTGTAACTTTTTTTAGTATAATGTATTATTGATTGCTAAACTGTATTTGGGTTTGAGCAGTATGATTATTAGAATATATGAAGTTATTACATTAGTTGTTATGTGCATGCAGTTTATATTTGCATTATTTGTTTACTGATTTAATTTTGTATATTGTACTTGGCAGGGTTTTTTTTGATGGTTGGTGAATTTGGGTGGACAAAAGATCAAGTTTGCTTTGAGGTGATTTAGTTTTTAGGTGGAGCATTGGGTTGCGTATATTGTATCATTCATTGTTATAGTGTATTTTGGTTTGAGTATAGCGTGTCATTGATTATTATAGTGTATTTTGATATGATTATTAGATTGTGATTGTGTTTTTATGAGGATTGTTAGAGTATAGTGTATTATTGTTTGATACAGTGTACTTTTGATTGAGTATAATGTATCATTGATTGTTAATGTGTATTTGGGTTTAAGTTATATGATTATCAGAATATATGAAGTTATTACATTAGTTAGTATGTGTATGTAGTTTATATTAGTAATATTTCTTTACTGATTTAGTGTGTATATTGTATTTGTCGTTTGTTGTGGTGATTACACTAGTGGAAAAAAACGTATTTGTTGCTGCTTTATGGTTGCGGTTTTACTGTATACGTAGCTAATATGATCAATAAAAATTAGGTAAAAAAAATTAACAAAGGTTGCGGTTGTAAGCTATGTCCGCAGCCCATAAGCAAAATTCTCAAAAAAAATGCGAAAAAGGTTGCAGTGTTGCTATGTTCGCAGCCAATAACCCTTCTTAAAATTAAAAAGACCGCCTTGCAATGTTCATTTGTGCTCTACTAAAAACCTACTGTTTCATTTTGCGTTTTCATTTTCCATTAAAACCCTTAAAATTCTTCCTTCCTTCTTGTTGTTTCTTCGAATTTTGCTGCTCTTCTTCCTTCTTGCTGCTTCTTCTTCCTTCGAATTTCTTAATCTCCATTAAAACCTAGTTACTGTTCTTAATCTTTGCCAAAGGCTAGTTGCTGCTTCCTTCTTTGCCTAAAAAAACGCATGAAATTTCATTCGAAATTCTTGTTGTTCTTCGTTCTTGTTCAAGCTTTGATGACCCACAAAATTTCATTAACCCGCTGCTCTTGTCCAAGCTTCGTTCTTGTTCAGGCTTTCTTCTACAAGGTATAATTAATTTTATACTAATTTTAAGTGTTCAAACTTCATTGTGTTGGTGGGCTTAGTTTTTTTTAATACTAATTTTGAGTTTGTTTTACATTGTAGAGGCTACATAACCCAATTGTTTCAACCCACGAAAATCACTACTACATAATTGGTTTTAGGTAACACCCTAAAAGTGTAACCTAAAGTGCTTAAAGTGTTACTATAGACCTAACGTAACACATTTTTGGGTGCTACATCTGGCGGTGTTACCTATTCTCTTAGGTAACACTTTTACATGCATATGGTAACACTTTTAAAAGTGTTATATTAAATAACTTTAGGTAACACTTTTTTTTGCATATGTATCATTTTCATAGTGTTACTTATCATTTCTTTTGTAACACTTTTTTCTAATTATGTATCACTTTTTACCTTGTCAATTAAGCTATTGTAACACTTTTCAATAATGTATCACTTTGAACTACTTTATGTAACACTTTGTTGAGGATTAGGTAACATATTTTTCATTTTAGGTAACACTTTTTCATTTAATCAATTTAACTAATGTAACACTTTAAAAAAAATAAAATTTTGCAATTAATTGCTGCTTGTAGGAATCGAGCACGCAGTCTATGCGCCCCAGTGCCTCTAAAATTGATCTGCATCCACTGCCAACTGAGATGCATGATATTAGTGATTTGTTATGAAATCAAATGGATATATTCCTGTTTGCAAACAACTATAAACACATACCATAGTATATAATCTTAATCTACATCATTCAAAGTTATCTTGGATAATTAATTAATAATTGTAAATTTTGAAAAATTAATTTGCCATAGCTTGAATAATATAATATATTAAAAAATAGTTTGAACTGATATCAATTTTTTAAGACTATTATTTTAAGTAAAATTCAAAATTTATTTTGCCAATTTTATTTCAAAAAAAAATATATAATAAATAAGTAAAATAGTGTTACAAATGGGTTAATAATGTAGTGTTACATATTAATTAGTGGTACCAATTTTAAAGTGTTACATATTAATGTTACCAATTCTTAAAGTGTTACATATAAGTGTTACCAATCATTAAAGTATTACATACAAGTGTTATCAATTTTTAAAGTGTTACATATTATTGTTACTAATTTTTAAAGTGTTTCATATAAGTGTTACCAATTATTAAAGTGTTACATACAAGTGTTATCAATTTTAAAGTGTTACATATTAGTGCTACCGCACTTGAAAGTGTTACATATAAGTGTTACTAATATTAAAAGTGTTACTAATATTAAAAGTGTTACATGATTATGTTACTTAAAAATAAAGTGTTACAAAAGTGTTACCTAATATTCTTAAGAAGTTGGATATCAAAATGTGTTACCAATATGTGTTACATAAAGTCATTTTTGTACTAGTGAATTCAAGGTATAATTTTCATTTTTATTTTATTTGATATTTTTATGTGTTTATGTATTTAATATTATAATTAGTTTGTTATATTTTAGTTTTCAAGTGCTTAAATTTAAGTTTTACATTTTTTTCAAGTTCATGTTATCATTAGTTTGTTTTTTATATATTTTGATATATTTGTATTTTGTTTTACTAGATATGTATATATGTTATTTTGTTAATTAAATATGTGAGTAGTTTATATATATATATATATATATATATATATATATATATATATATATATATATATATATATATATATATATATATATATATATATATATTATATATATATATATATATATATATTCTTTTTTGCCAATTAATTTGTATTATATACCCAAAATAGATACAGAGGGAAAGCGCTCGGTTCGAAATTAACTCCAGCCCAAGCCACCAACAAAAAAGGGGAGCAATAGCCCAAAAACCACAAACGACATCTACATAGATACAAGCATGTCATTCATTCGACTGTTAACTCTCCCTGCTATTCTAAAAACAATAAGATCATGAACCTCTTTCAGACTAAAGGTGCGGTTATCGAAGATCTTGTTGTTGCGTTGTCTCCATATGCCGTAGATCATCTCCGTCCATAAGGCAACAATCAGCTTTGCTCAATCGGTTTTCTTCTTGTTGATCTTGGCCATGAAACCAATTTCAGCTTGGAAGTTAACTTCATCAAGTCTCTCGGGAAGGAAACTGAAGAGCCTTTCTCGAATATCCCTAGCGTTCTGACACTTGAAAAGAAGATGCTGAATCTATTCTCTGCTTCCATTACAAAGCACGCAATTTTCGTCTGTAATATCAACCCATCTCCCAATTCTGTCTTTTGTTGCAGACCTATTTTGTATTGCTAGCCAAGTGATAAACTTTGCGCTCGGGCTGGCGTAGTTCTTGATCATGATGTTTCCCCATGTCACTCTAGGGGCATCCACAGTCAGCCGATTGTACACCCCTCCAATTGTGAAATTGGGGTCATTTGTGAAACTTTCCCATCCCCCTAATTTATCCACAAGGTAGGTTTGTTTAATGATCTTAAAAACCCATGAAGCATGTATGGAAACTCTCACGTTACTTATTTACAAGCATGTATGGAAACTTGCTCAGCCGATTATATTAAATTTTAATCACTTTTTGTTACATAATTTTTAAAGGAAAAACTAAATGTTTCGTTTCAATCCTTCTTAAAGTAAATAAACTTAAAAGAGTTTTGAAATTACTTTTACCGTTTTTAATTAAGGGATTGTGTTGTGATTATGCATCTGTAAATAGGATTTGAAATTTCATATTTGATTGTTATTTGTTAATCATCATAGAAGCAATTTTGTTGTTTTTAAATTTAGGGATTTTGTTGTGATTATGCATATGTAAATAGATTTGAAATGTAATTTATATATAAAATCATGAAAACGGAGTCAAAAATATATATTTTCTGTTTTGACAAGATTATTTATAATTATTATTTTATTTAATTTAATTGATATTTGGGTGATAACGTATATACGTTGTGTAACGATTTTTGCATTGTTGTTAGTTTCCGATGAATTGATAAATGTGATTAAAGGAATTAAAATATACATAAGTTGTAACGCCCCTAATTTTTATAACAATAAAATAATTAATACAATGAGACTTAAATATCTCATAGTAGCGGAAAAATAAAAACAGGGTGTCCGCCACACTCAGAAAGTGTAAGGCGTCAAAACAAACATTAAAAACTAATTATTTAAATGCACACATGACGTATGATCTAAGCCACCACACACTCACGAAATAAACACATCAAAGAACTTGCCATTACCTGTGGAAAAGAAAAACATAAAACGTGAGCCACAACTTAGTGAATAGTTACTCTAATGTGTCAAACTGTTTATACTTGGAAACGGTTGACTTATAAATAATATTTTTGTATCATTTACGAAATCCATAAAATCGTAAAGTATTTTAAATATCAAAATATACTTATATAGTATAAAACACTTGAGTTGTCACACTTTGTAAATACTCAACACTTGAATAATCACACTTTAAAATTTATTTACAATATATATTTATATAATGTCACAAAATTAACACATCCCCTTTCATGGACTCCTCCCAAAAGGTCGATCCACCAAACACCTTAGGGAGGTAAAATTTGCTCTTGGCAATATAAACACATGTCACGTTTAGGTGCACCAAGGGTTGACCTACCATATACAGTCCCGGGCAAAACAATTTTTATATACAACACACTTAATTAAGTCGAAAACACGAGTAATAAATACACACATTAGTTTGGTTTGTAAAATAGGCTTTTAGTTTTATATGTACTTTATAAATACATATATTAAATGAAAAACAGAAAAATAAAGTATGACATACCATTTTTATAGAAAATAAGGCTAAAAACATTTCAAGAATTGTTCTTTCAAAACCAACGATGCATTATTTATAATGAAATAATAGTATGTTGCTAAAACTTAATAAAGTGAACATAATGTAAAAGATAGTTATCTTTAAGGGTTTTGCTAAATATTCAGCTATACGAATTGCCATTTAATTCATCATTTAAAATTCACGTTTTAAAGATATAAATTAGCTTAAACCCATTGTCAATCTAAACTCACTATGTCGAATGCTCACCGACATATACAAAGAATTAATAAATAAATAAATTACATGTATATAATTTATAACAATTAAAATAGTTGAAATAGTTAAACGCCATTAGAAGAGGATGTGTATATTATGACACAAACTAATGGTTTTGTACATTCTAAAAGCTTTAGGAAGATATGTAGGCTTTGGAAGTTCATTAGTGAACTGAAGCAAACATCCAGGAGTAGGAATATTCGGTTTTAAGAGGTAAACAAATAGTTTTGTTTCTTCTAAAAATTCGAAAGAGTCTTGTGTATGCAAGAATGATAGTGTGAGTTTTGTTGTTTTTCTTAGTATTGTATGTGGTGACATATTGATTATAAGGAACAATGCATCGATATCTCGGAGAGGCTTCGTACACTTTGGGCATCCGAATTTATAGAGATAGATTTAGATGGATAACTTTGTCAAAGAGCTTATGTGGATAATATCTTTGATAAGTTAAAATGGATAGCTTTAAGAAGTGTTTCCAACCCATGTCTCATGGCATTTTCTCTTAGTAAGAAACTATGTCGAATGTATATGTTGAGCTTAAAAGGATGTTTAGGATTTCATGTGCTTTGGCCTTTGAATCCATCATGTACGGTACGTGCTTGACTAAAATTTTCTTATGCTTTGAGTATGATGAGAAGAAACTAGTCGTGTCCTTAAAATGACCATAGGGTAATGATTGAGAACATCTTGTAGTACCTTAGTAGGACTAAAAGATAAGTTCTTAGTTTGATAGATGTGTTTGAATAAGAGAGTAAAAGTTACACATATGCTAGCTTCTAAAAGATAAAGGCGGTTTTGATTATTATTGGGTTATTGCCTTTACTCTGAAAGAGATGTTAGTTTTAAAAGAGTTTCAAACATGGCATTATAGCTAATACTACAATTGAAGTTAAGAGAACTTGAAAGTATGCAAAATTCTATTGGATTATATATCCATTAACTATAACATATAGGAGAGTTGTTTTAGTTGTGTAATATTTTATTATTATAAAATTAGTTACAAAATTAAAGCACTTTGATATGTTGGTTTATGTTTATCAACAAAATTAGTGTTCTTATTTAATCTTGGTTTGGTATTAAATAAAATGTCCAAAGTATTTTATAACATTCGATAGGTTTGTTAAATACGTGATTTGATAAATGAAACCCTATAAGTGAACCGAAGTTATTTGAAATATTTTTTTGTCCCTAGTCCGAATCATTAAGTTGGACATAAATGACTTCTTTGTGGACTAGTTGTAAGTTGATTGATAGCGCAGTTTCATGGGCTATAGAGACATAAAGATGTCTAGTCATTTACATAGATATGTATAGACATACATATTGGACTGACCTACTTGATGTTCTTTAAAAATTGTTTGGAGAATTTCATTGTTATATTTAGTAGATTCCTTTGACATGAGTATGACACTATTCTCATATAATGATTAGTATTCTCTTGACATTCTCAAACGTCGTGCCGTAAAAGGAGGCTATAAAGGGAATGCTCAGGTTTTCTAAAAGTTAAGTGGGAGTTTTGGTTATACAAGACTGGATAAGTCCTCCTATTAATTAGGACTGGTGTCTTTGGCCTCTTGAAGAGTTAAAACTGAAAATGCATGGTCGTGCTCAAATGAATTGAAGAGTTAATCGTTTGTTTTGACAGTTTAAACTCAAATTTCAAGAAATAAATTTGAACATTAGTATAGATGACGTGAGTCGTCATTATGCTATAAAATTTGACATTAAGTGACTTAAGGAATTTAAGGTTACAAACTTATTCAAGGACAAGTGGGAGATTGAAGGAAATTAGTGTCCTTTGATCAAGTGTAATTACTATATATAAATGGAACAAATTATGGAGATAAAATACATTCGTTTATTTTAGGTGGTCATAGTGTTTTGCTAGAAACCAACTATGATCTGTATCTAATATGATTAGTTTACTACTATTATAATCGGGTCCTATGAGGTCACACATATAAGTAATCGATCGGATATTATTTACACCAAGAACATAAGATGCTCATTGGATACTTAAAGTATGAGGAGTCATAGATAGATTGAATATATGTTTAATTGTGAATTAAAACATGTAGTTAATCAACATAAGTGTTACTTGAAATGTGAAGAGTTACTAGTGGTTTAATTGTGTGTTTTAATTAGGAATTAAAACAAACATTATGTATCAACATTAAGACATGTAAAGGTTACATGTAATGGGTATATGAAGAGGTGATACATGATGTATAAATAGATGCACTTTGTTCATCTTTTAGATAAGCTTTATCATTTCTAGTATTCTCTACATACTCATATCCTTCACCTAAAAAGCAATGAGAAAATGAGTTTTTCTTATTCCGCACTAGCATGTGTGGTGATCCGTTCGATGCTTGTGGACCAACATTAGAGGAACTACAATTGACGTTCTATTATCTCTTTTTGGTATATTTCTTATCCGATTATATAACGTGGAATTCACGCATCAAGGGTATGATATTCTTCTATATCTGATAATTCATAGTATGATATGCATGCGATTCTTTTTGGATGTTAAGAAATAGTTTCTTGCAATTCCGCTATACGCATCTATTTTCCTACAATAACTACTCACATTGTTTTAGAAATGAGATCAGCCGGGAAAATAGAATGTGATAAGCTTTCGGATCAACGTCGACTCGACGTCGAGATCGCCCACCGCTACAATATCTACTGATTTGTTACATCATCTAGTACTATTGAAATGAGGAGGATAAAAGTTGTATTTATAGGAGAGGATGGGAAAATGAAAACTTAAAATAATTGTTGAAAGGAACTCAAAGGATATGTTTTCATTGTATTACTTAACTGCAATGAATATTTTACGCTACAGAAATACTTTTGTTACTACTCTAATGGCATATACTATTTCTCTTCTTACTTAATGACATTCACTACATTGTAATGCCATTATTACTTTGTGATCCCATCATACACTCTACTAAAAAGAGAGTGAAAAGCTAGATGTCATCACAGGAATAATTCTGACATTTGGATCAATATAATTGGACATAACAAATCTTAGCCTGCTGACTGTATAATATAATTACAAAATTACATTTATTATAAAATTGATTTGATTACATTTATTATAAAATTGATTTGATAGCCTTAATATTCTGTTTTCCAAAATTATACATGATTAATTAATTTCAAAACAGAAATAAAAATTATGCCGCAAGAAATCAGTTTTTTTAATATTCTGATTTCAAAACAGCCCAATGATTCCAAAAGTATACACTTAAAATAAATCAGTTTTAAATTCATAATGCATCATTCTTCTACTTTTCATAATAACAGCCCAATTATCTTGCTTTACATACTAAACGAATATTGACCCAAATTAGAACATTTTAAAGTAAATAGTGCCCCTAGAAAATAGCATTTAAAGCAATAAAAAATTGCTATTTTCTAGGGGCACTATTTACTTTAAAATGTTCTAATTTGGGTCAATATTCGTTTTGTATGTAAAGCAAGATAATTGGGCTGTTATTATGGAAAGTAGAAAAATGATGCATTATGAATTAAAAACTGATTTATTTTAAGTGTATATTTTTGGAGTCATTGGGCTGTTTTGAAATCAGAATATTAAAAACTTGATTTCTTGCGGCATAATTTTTATTTCTGTTTTGAAAATAATTATTATTTGTTAGTACTGAATTAGTGTATAATTTTAAGGTAAAAATATAAATTAAAATGTTCTAATTTGGGTCAATATTTGTTTTTTTGAAATCTGAATATAAAATTGCTATTTTTATTGGGCACTATATACATTTAGTATTTAAAGCAAAGCAAAAAATAATTGCTATTTTCTAGGGGCACTATTTACTTTAAAATGTTCTAATTTGGGTCAATATTCGTTTAGTATGTAAAGCAAGATAATTGGGATGTTATTATGAAAAGTTGAAGAATGATGCATTATGAATTTAAAACTGATTTATTTTAAGTGTATTTTTGGAATCATTGGGCTGTTTTGAAATCAGAATATTAAAAAAACTGATTTCTTGCGGCATAATTTTTATTTCTGTTTTGAGAATAATTAATCATGTATAATTTTGGAAAACAGAATATTAAGGCTATCAAATCAATTTTATAATAAATGTAATCAAATCAATTTTATAATAAATGTAATTTTGTAATTATATTATACAGTCAGCAGGCTAAGATGTGTTATGTCCAATTATATTGATCCAAATGTCAGAATTATTCCTGTGATGACATCTAGCTTTTCACTCTCTTTTTAGTAGAGTGTATGATGGGATCACAAAGTAATAATGGCATTACAATGTAGTGAATGTCATTAAGTAAGAAGAGAAATAGTATATGCCATTAGAGTAGTAACAAATGTATTTCTGTAGCGTACAATATTCATTGCAGTTAAGTAATACAATGAAAACATATCCTTTGAGTTCCTTTCAGCAATTATTTTAACTTTTCATTTTCCCATCCTCTCCTATAAATACAACTTTTATCCTCCTCATTTCAATAGTATTAGATGATGTAACAAATCAGTAGATATTGTAGCGGTGGGCGATCTCGACGTCGAGTCGACGTTGATCCGAAAGCTTATCACATTCTATTTTCCCGTCTGATCTCATTTCTAAAACAATGTGAGTAGTTATTGTAGGAAAATAGATGCGTATAGCGGAATTGCAAGAAACTATTTCTTAACATCCAAAAAGAATCGCATGCATATCATACTATGAATTATCAGATATATATATATATAGAAGAATATCATACCCTTGATGCGTGAATTCCACGTTATATAATCGGATAAGAAATATACCAAAAAGAGATAATAGAACGTCAATTGTAGTTCCTCTAATGTTGGTCCACAAGCATCGAACGGATCACCACACATGCTAGTGCGGAATAAGAAAAACTCATTTTCTCATTGCTTTTTAGGTGAAGGATATGAGTATGTAGAGAATACTAGAAATGATAAAGCTTATCTAAAAGATGAACAAAGTGCATCTATTTATACACCATGTATCACCTCTTCATATACCCATTACATGTAACCTTTACATGTCTTAATGTTGATACATAATGTTTGTTTTAATTCCTAATTAAAACACACAATTAAACCACTAGTAACTCTTCACATTTTAAGTAACACTTATGTTGATTAACTACATGTTTTAATTCACAATTAAACATATATTCAATCTATCTATGACTCCTCATACTTTAAGTATCCAATGAGCATCTTATGTTCTTGGTGTAAATAATATCCGATCGATTACTTATATGTGTGACCTCATAGGACCCGATTATAATAGTAGTAAACTAATCATATTAGATACAGATCATAGTTGGTTTCTAGCAAAACACTATGACCACCTAAAATAAACGAATGTATTTTATCTCTATAATTTGTTCCATTTATATATAGTAATTACACTTGATCAAAGGACACTAATTTCCTTCAATCTCCCACTTGTCCTTGAACAAGTTTGTAACCTTAAATTCCTTAAGTCACTTAATGTCAAATTTTATAGCATAATGACGACTCACGTCATCTATACTAATGTTCAAATTTATTTCTTGAAATCTGAGTTTAAACTGTCAAAACAAACGATTAACTCTTTAATTCATTTGAGCACGGCCATGCATTTTCAGTTTTAACTCTTCAAGAGGCCAAAGACACCAGTCCTAATTAATAGGAGGACTTATCCAGTCTTGTATAACCAAAACTCCCATTTAACTTTTAGAAAACCTGAGCATTCCCTTTATAGCCTCCTTTTACGGCACGACGTTTGAGAATGTCAAGAGAATACTAATCATTATATGAGAATAGTGTCATACTCATGTCAAAGGAATCTACTAAATATATCGAATTAATATAACTCTTTATAATCTCACTAATGGATTAATATGCCCAAAATGTGATCAAGAAGTTAAAATGGCTGTTACAAGGCAAGACAATATAATCTCACTAATGGATTAATATAACTCTTTATAATATTATAACAACTGAATAAAACTTTATATCTTAAATTAAAGCAGGTATAAAACTCACATCAAAGTAAAGGATGATTATGGAGATGAAGCTATTTTAGTTCTATGGGATGCTCAAGCAAAAATTGAAGTGGGAGCAAATGCTAATGATGTTAGAAAAAGCCAATTAGAGGTTTATTATCGATCTAAATTGAATTTAACTTTATTTTTTTATGATATTTTATGTAATAATTCCAACATTGTCTTCAATGCAGTCAGAATTCAAAACCTCTTTTCCTTCTGAGTTAGATATATTGTTGGATAGGGAATACTTATTTCATTACAAAATTTCAAGCTTCAACATTGATAGAAACAGTACAACTTATTCCATTAAGAATCTTACGGAAGACAACGATATTAAGGATAAGTTTAGGGAAATTAATAAGGTAATTATTTTTAAATTTAACATTATTTCCTTTTTTTGAATATAATCTGTCTTATTTATTTAAGTGAAATTCCCAGTTTTAATGTTATGACTTGTTTTTAATGCAGAATACAATTGAAGAAAAAGATAACGTAACAACGGACAAAATGGTTTGTTAGACTTTATTTTTTTGATTAATAGGTTTTATTTATAATAATTATGATAAGTGATTACACCCCTCATAAAATAATTTATTTTCTTATAGGATCTTGAAGTTGAATCTATGGTTGAAGATACAAGTGATATCACCCCCTCATAAAAGAAAATACGATGAGGTTGAGTCAAATGATGCTGAAATGTCTTCAACTAAGCAACCAAAACTGGAGAAATAGAAGAATTTAAATTAATTTGTTTTATTTTTAGTTCTATTTAAGTTGGAAGAAAATAAATCCTTAACTTTTTTGTCTTATACCCTTATGGGAATCATAAGTTTGTTTAGATTAAATTGAAACTTATCTTTTAATAATATGCCTTAATTATTATTTAATAGTACTGAATAATTTTTTTATTGTAATCCCTTATGAGAAAGGTAATATGTCTGAATTATAATTTATTAGTATTGAATTATTATTCATTAGTCCTGAAGGAATATATATATATATATATATATATATATATATATATATATATATATATATATATATATATATATATATATATATATATATATATATATATATATATATATATGTATGTATATATATATATATATATATATATATATATATATATATATATATATATATATATATATATATATATATATATATATATATATATATATATATATATATATATATATATATATATATATATATATATATATATATATATAAATCATAACAAAACCTAAAAAAATTAATTATTATAACAGTTTCACATATTAAAAACAATAACATCAAGAAAGGGACTTACTTTTAAATGAGAATTACTTAAATTAGTCATGATAGTGACTAACTTTTAAATTCTAATAAATTTGTTTAGTTTACATGAAATATTAGAAAACCAATGTGATTATATAAGTTTTGTTCTACCATTAAACATATATGATCATTTAAACTGAAATAGATTATAAGATTTATATGGAAGTTATTTTATTGTTTTCTTACTACCTTCATATATGTGAAATACAAATATTTACTCCTTATATTTATTCTGAAGTAAATCTTTTACACAACATTTACATTTATTTTCAAAATATATTCACTTCCATATTTAAGGTAAATTATATTTCAGTTATGATAATTATCATGTGTTAATATTTTAATTTCCTAAACATGGTGAATTACATTTATAAATAAAATGACATGTTCAGCACACTTATTAATTTTTTTTTTTTGAAGATCACTGAATAATTAGTATTAATAATTAATAAATTATTGTAAAACTAATGTAATTATATAGTCTTTGATCTACCATTACGTACAAATAAATATTTAAAATGAAATAATAAGACTTATATATGGAAATTATTTTATTATTATCTTACTACCATCACACACGTATAATACAAAGTTTTACACATTGCTTTTAATTTCAAAAAAATCTTTGTACAATATTTACTTTGATTTTAAAAATATATTTACGTCCATATTTTAGGTATATTCTATTTCTGTTATGATAATCATCATTAATATTTTAGTTTCCTAAACAAGGTGAATTATGTTTATTTATAAAATGACAAGTTCATAACAATCATTACTATTATAAAAACCTAATGATTACACAAGTACACATTTCTCATTCAAAATTAGTAACAATTATTTAAATAATACTATAATTTTGTTCAAGAAAAGTTAAAGTTAAAGATTTTCACACGCATATTATAGCAAAGGTAAGTTAATTGTTGTAGTTGACTAAACTAATTCATCAATTATATGTTTCAACGTATTTTATTTAAGATTTAATTAATTTTAATTTTTTGACTTTGGATTTTAGATATTCAACCTATAAAGAAGATCAAAAGACAATCTGAAAAACTTCACCCAGAAGTTCAAACAAAAGTAAGTGTTTATATAGTTTTTTTTTCCAATTGATGGGTTATATAGTTAAATGTATTTAATTTTATATATCAATTAATGTCTGCATAGAATAGCTTTGTTATTTTTTTTTGAGGGAATTAGCTTTGTTATTTAATTGTATCTATATATATATCATCAAATCACCCTATAAAGAAGATCAAAAGATAAAACTGAAAAACTTTTACTTTATAGTAATGTAAATATTCATAGTGTTCTCATTTATAAAAATCTATAAAAATGTTTATCTACTTATTGTTTTTAATATTTTATGAAAATTTACTAACAACTCATGCCGCATAACAATTAATATAATACTTAAAAGGGAATAGAACATAATAAAAAACAATTAAAATTTAAGTTAGAGAATAGATTTCATACCTGACTCTATATGCAATCCACCTTTAACCGTGTAAACAGAAGGAAACGACACTAAGCATAAAATAATTACACCTATAACTATTAATAATACAACCCATAAATCCTAAAACTACAAATTACATATTTCTTAATTATACATAACTATATTATAAAGAAAATATAATTCTATACATAAGAACTCCATATCCTGCAAAAAAAAAGGAGGGTTAATAATATTAACTACAAGACAGTAATATATCGAAAATAGAGTAATATTACCATAAACAAAAGATGATTTATGCTTATCTTAATTTTTGATGATTGTAGTATTTTAGATTTATGCAAGAACCAGTAAAAAAATAAATTTCTGATAAAAGGAATAAGTTATATGCTAAAAAAAATCGTTTCTCAAAAGAATCTTCAATCAAGTTCTTTTAAGTAGTAATGCATGTAATATAACTTTAGGAATGAGATTTTTCAGATCTGAAACGATATTGCATTTCTCATTATTTACTAGATTAAGAGACGAAAAAAGTAAATAATAATAATAATCAAAAACTACTTGATGGATAATTTAAAAAAAATAAGAAAAAGAATCACAAAAATGAAAAAAATTTGTTGGCCCATTTGAGTTTTGATGATGACTTAATAAATTATAAACAAACAAAGTATTTTAGAGATTGTTTTGTAGGTAATATATCCGATTATCATAATCGTCGATGGTACCTAAGAACTGGTCAATGGCAATCGTACAAGTCAAAGTCAAAGTCAACAAAGTCAAAGTCAGTAGAGAAGGTCAATGAGGAAGTCAAAAGTAGATTCCAAGTCTACTGTTCCTGATATTGATAAACTGATGAAGTTGCAGATAGAGACAGTACGGTGTTCCTTCAGAATCCGGTCAGAGGAGAAGTCAACAAAATTAATTAAGAAAATTATTTTAATTTTTATTTTTCTTTTTTAGTCTTGTTGTACGGTTGAATAGCTTAGAATGCACAAGGAATAAGTCATGGAATTAAAATAACTAACTCCTAAAAAGTCTCTTGAAAATGGCTATTTTTAGCTAGAGTCAAAGATTGACTTTGAATAACCACCAAGGTAGTTATTCACATTACTCACGGTCAATGCCCACTAATCCCTCATCTATAGATCATGGGTTTATGGCATATTATAATCTAAAAACATATAAAATCATTTGTTAACCGGCACAAAGTCCTTGGTGATCAACATTGAGAGAAAATTATTTCCGAAAAATTGTGCCCAAATTTCGTGAGATTCAAGATTCAAGAAAAGGAAAATATTGAGTGTTCTTAATCGATAATTAATTCCTAGATATTTCCTTGTGCTATTCTTGTGTTGTTCATCCAATTTAGAGAATTTATCTTGTATGGGTTTTTGAGAGAATTTGTAATTAGACTTGGGTAAGTCTAAGGGGGAAGTGAGAAAGAGAAGAGAGAAAGAGAAGGAGAATCGAGAAAGGGAACAAGAAAGAAACCGAGAAGAGAAGGAGAAGGATAAGGAGAAATATTTTATGTAATAGAGAATTGAATTACATAAAATAATAGAGAAGAGAAATCCCTAGAGGGTCGTGGTTCTTATTCCCACGTTAAAATCATTGTGTTTCTTTAAGTTTTCTTTAATTTAGTTTTGAGTATTTTCTTTATTCATAATTCCGCAAGAAAAGGGCGAAAATACTCTAACGGGAACAAGTAACAATTCACCCCCCCTCTTGTTACACTTCATCGTCTCTATACGTTTCTACAATTGGTATCAGAGCCCTGTTCCTCATTAAATCAGGAAACCCTTAGAGCCGTATCTTGGTGCTTTAGAGATGATGAAAATGAACGAGCGTATGGAAGAAGGGTACTCTACTCAGAGACCACCAATGTTCGATGGCAAATTCTATACCTATTGGAAAAACAGGATGGAGATCTTCATGAAAGCCGAAAATTATCAAGTTTGGAGAGTCATCGAAGTTGGAGATTTTGAGGTAACTACTACCAACTCCATTAACGAGACTGTTCCCAAACCAATCACAGAATATGAGAAAGAAGATTTTCAAAAGATGGAAATGAACGCTCTTGCTATTAAATTACTTCGGCTTGGTCCTAATGAACACAATCGCATTATGGGTTGCAAAACAGCAAAACAAATTTGGGATCTGCTGGAAGTTACCCATGAAGGAACAAGCGAAGTCAAGCGTTCCAAGATTGACTTACTCATGTCCAAATATGAAAGATTTGTTATGGAACCTAAAGAAAGCATTCAAGAAATGTTTACTAGGTTTACGAACATCACAAATGAGTTAGTCTCCCTTGGAAGGCTTATTCCATCCGATGAACAAGTGCGAAAGATCCTAAGAAGCCTACCTCAAGATGATCGATGGAGAGCAAAGGTCACAGCCATTCAAGAATCTAAAGATTTTACAAAGTTTAATCTGGAAGAGTTGGCTGGTTCCCTGATGACTCATGAATTACATCTGGGAACAGCTGACAGTTCCAGGAACAAAGGTCTGGCTCTGACAGCAGACGATCAAGAAAACTCAGAAACTGATGAGGAAGAGGCAGCAATGCTGGTACGTAGATTCAAGAAGTTCTTCAGGAACAACAGGTATAAAAATCAAAGAAACTACAAAGAAAGAGGAACTTCAAAATCCAAAACATATGAATGCCACAAATGTGGAAGTACCGAGCACTTCATAAAGGAATGCCCACTATGGAAGGACGAGAAAGCAAAAGGGAAAGCAAGAGAAACAGGAAGACAACCAACAAAAGGAAATTTCAACAAAACCGATTTCCGCAAAGCCATGATAGCTGCATGGGGAGAGTCCGAAAGTGAAGCCGAAACCGAAGCCCCCGTGGAAGAAGAAGAGGTAGCTAGCCTCTGTCTCATGGCTACTCATGACGATACATCTAAAGGAAAAGAGGTACTGTCTCCTGATCCATTTTCTGATTATTTATTTAAATTGGATAAACATAGATTAGTTAAAATGATTTTAGAATCTCATGAAAATTTAGAAAAACAAACCGCCATCACTCTCAAAACTGAAAAAGACCTTAAAGCATGTAAAGACCAAATATCCTACCTTAACTCATTTAGATCCGATGTGCAAAATCGATTCTTTGAATTGCTTGATAATAATGTGATGTTAAAAGAAGCCTTAGAAAAAGTTAAAGAAGAAAACATCATGTTAAATATTGAATTGAATCAATTTGAGCAATTTGAGATGGAAGTAGATTATGAATCCAAGAAAGAAATTCAATGTGTGCTTTTTCAAATGAGATCTGACCTAGAATCCAGCTTAAAAGAAAACGATCGACTTAAGCTTGAATTAAATTCGAGAGACAAAGGGAAAACTAGAGAAGTTCCCAAATGGATTCTTAATGCTAAAACCAAAGGAACCGAAGGTCTAGGATATGACAAAAATGATAAAAAGAAAAAGGTCTACGTTGATCTCCCAAGTAACAAAGTCTGTTCCTTTTGTGGCAAAACCGGGCACCTGAAACATCAATGTTTAAAAAGGGAACAGCACAACAAAACGAACCAAATTTATGTCGATAGAGTTTGGATTAAAAAATTTAATTCTTGTTTAATCGACATGGAACCCAAGGATGGCTGGGTTCCACCTTCTAACAACTAAATTCGTTTTGCAGGTTCTAGTGAGGGGGAACAGCTCATGGTATCTCGACAGTGGCTGTTCCAAGCACATGACAGGCGATAGATCAAAATTTCTCTCACTAGAAGCCTATGATGGAGGAACTGTGACCTTTGGCGATAACATGAAAGGTGAAATCATTGCAAAAGGCAAGATAGGAAGGTCAAGTTCCCATGCAATAGATAACGTATTTTTGGTCGAGAATTTGAAACACAACCTTTTAAGTATTTCTCAATTTTGTGACAAAGGTAACTCTGTAAACTTTACTTCTGATAAATGCATGATTTCTAGGAACGACACAGGAGACATCATTCTGGAAGGAATAAGAAAAGGGAACACCTACGTGGTGGACCTGAACACTGTTCCTAAAACCAGTTTAACATGTCTGAGTGTTATAGAAGATGACCCTCTTCTTTGGCATAAAAGATTAGGTCATGCTAGTTTTTCATTGCTTAATACTTTACGTACTAAAGACCTAGTAAGAGGATTACCGTCCCTAAAATTTCAAAAGAATGAAGTATGTGATCCTTGTGCCAAAGGAAAACATGCAAGGTCATCCTTTAAAACTAAAATTGTTGTGACCACCTCAAGACCACTTGAATTAATTCATATGGATCTTTGTGGACCAATGAGAATCCAAAGTCGCAGCGGTAAGCGATATGTTTTTGTCATAGTTGATGATTACATTAGATTTACATGGACTTTATTCTTATCTAGCAAAGATGAGGCTTTTGATGAATTTGTTGCATTCGCTACTAAAATTCAGAAATCTAGTAACAATCAACTTGTCCACATAAGATCGGATCATGGTAAAGAATTTGAAAATTCAAAGTTTATGGATTATTGTAATGAGCATGGTTTAAGTCATAATTTCTCCGCGCCTAGAACACCACAACAAAATGGTGTTGTTGAACGTAAAAATAGAACCTTAGAAGAAATGGCTAGAACTATGTTAATTGCTAGTGGTTTACCTAGAAATTTTTGGGCCGAAGCCGTCAATACTGCTTGTTATATATTAAACCGAGTTTTAATAAGACCAATCACTTCTAAGACCCCCTACGAATTATTTAAAGGAATTAAACCTAACATTTCATATTTTCGAGTCTTTGGATGTCGATGTTTTGTGCATGTTAATGGAAAACGAAATTTAGGTAAATTTAATGAAAGAAGTGATGAAGCGGTATTTCTTGGCTATTCATCTCATAATAAAGCATATAGAGTTTACAATAAGAAAACAATGTGTGTTGAAGAATCTGTTCACATAATATTTGATGAGACTAACTTTATGACAAGTGAACAAGATACAAGTGATTTTAAGATAGGTCTTGCGGATCTGGAAGATGATGAAAATATACACAAGGAGCAAGATCCAGTAGAACAGCAACAAGGTCAGAATGTTGAACAAAATCAAGAACAGGAACCACAGGCAGATCAGGAACAGCCTGCAGTTCCTAATCCAGAATTTCAAACAGAAGCACGAGAAGAAAGAATTGAAGTTGAACCAAATCAGAACCAAGTCAGTGAACCAGCTTCCACATCTGTCTCCACCAGAGACTTTGTTCCAAGACCGTGGAAACATCATAAGTCACATCCACTAGAATTGATCATAAGCGACATGAACAAAGCCATACAAACAAGGGGACAAATGAGAAACTTTTGTGCACACTTTGCTTTTCTATCAACTATGGAACCCAAGAATCATGTAGAAGCTTTGCAAGATTCGGATTGGGTGGTAGCTATGCAAGATGAATTAAACGAGTTTGAAAGAAATAAAGTGTGGCACTTAGAAGCAAAACCGAAGAACAAGAAAATCATTGGACTTAAATGGGTATTCAGGAACAAGCTGGATGAACACGGCATAATCGTTAGAAACAAAGCAAGGTTGGTGGTAAAAGGATATAATCAACAGGAAGGTATTGACTATACTGAAACTTTTGCTCCCGTAGCTAGATTAGAAGCTATTAGAATTCTTATTTCATTTGCTGCTTTCATGAATTTTAAATTATATCAAATGGACGTAAAATGTGCATTCTTAAATGGGTTTCTAGAAGAAGATGTATATGTGGAACAACCACCTGGCTTTGAAAACCCAATTTCTCCGGATCACGTCTACAAGCTTGATAAAGCTCTTTATGGGCTAAAACAGGCACCTAGACAATGGTACGAGAGATTATCTAAATTTTTGATTGAAAATAAGTTCATACGTGGTAAAATTGATAAAACCTTATTCTTTAAGAATAAAGGTTCGAATATATTAGTTGTTCAAATATATGTTGATGATATTATTTTCGGTGCTACAAATGAATCGTTATGTAAGGAATTTGCTGACCTAATGAGTAATGAGTTTGAAATGAGTATGATGGGAGAATTAAATTTCTTCCTTGGTTTGCAAATTAAAACAAACTGCTAACGGTATCTTTATTCATCAACAAAAATATATAAAAGAACTTCTAAAGAAATATGGACTAGATAGTGCTAAGACAAACCATACACCCATGGCCACTAACATTAGGTTAGATGAAGACTCTAACGGAATTAATGTTGACCAAACGATGTATAGAGGCATGATAGGATCACTACTATACTTAACCGCTAGTAGACCTGATATATCCTTTAGTGTTGGTTTGTGTGCTAGATTTCAATCAAATCCTAAAGAATCACATCATACGGCAGTTAAAAGAATTCTTAGATATCTAAAGGGAACAGATGACTTATCCTTATTTTATCCTAAAAGTGATGTCTATGACTTGAAAGGGTATAGTGATGCAGATTACGCAGGTGATCTTGTGAATAGAAAAAAGTACTTCAGGAATGGTACAGTTTCTTGGATCTTGTTTGGTATCATGGAGTTCCAAGAAACAGAACACAGTAGCTTTATCCACGGCAGAAGCTGAATATGTAGCAGCAGCAGCCTGCTGTTCCCAAATGCTTTGGATTAAACAACAGCTAAGAGATTTTGGTATTAAATTTGAATGTGTTCCTATTTATTGTGATAATACTAGTGCTATTTGTATTTCTAAAGATCCGGTGCATCATTCTAGAGTTAAACATATTCATATTAGACACCATTTCCTTAAGGATAACGTAGAGCATAAAAATATTATTGTTAAACATGTCAATACTAGTGATCAAGTTGCAGATATAATGACCAAACCGCTTCCAAGGGAACAATTTGAAAAGATGAGGTTGGAGCTAGGTATGATCAAGCTTCACTAACGTTAATTGCTAGTATTCCTCCTCAAAACATCTTGAAAAATCGGAAGGGTTCAATCAACCACAACAACCAAGATTGATTATTCAATCATTGCGAGATTTGGGTATGCTTCTATTTAAATTTATGTCTTAAACTTCATCTTGATTGCTTGCATGTTTGAACTAATTAGACCAAGTAGCATAGCTTATTTTATATTAGTATATCATTGCCCACATATTATAAATTATTTTTCAAAAATCACAAAAATATTTTATTTTCCACAAATTCCAGCATTTTTCTTTATTTTATTATTTTTTTTGGTGAACCAACATTAATTTTTTTAAAAAAAAATGGAAGACGGATCATCGAGGTGTTTCGGAAAGTAGTTATCTAAATCGACATATTCAACGAACGAAACTTAATTAATAACCACCCTTACACCTCCTAAAACCGTCGTAAAGGAAGTTGTACAAACCCTTTCATAACCGTTCCATCATACTCTTTATAACTCACTCCTCACGTCACATCCATCACAATAACCCTCATTACCAAAGTACAACTCCTTCTTTAATTTACCAAAACCGTCAAACATTCACTCTTATCTTTCTCAATTTCTTTCCTTCATCCCTATCAAACAAACACCATGAAATCGCCAAGATTATCGTCAATGAGCAAAGGAAAAGCCCTAAATTCATCCAACCCGAGCCTTTACAGGTAATTCATCCTTCACCCACTGAAATTCCACAATCCTCTTCTCAAAAACGCCAAAGATCAACCACTCCTAAACCCATGCAAGGAGGCACAAAGAAAACCCACTCCAAAGGAACTTCATCTAGTCGACCAGTAAAGAGGGCCAAGCAAGTGGACCCTGATAGTTCTGAGGAAATTTCCAAAGAAATGTCGGTTGATTTTGGACTCGACAAATACTGGTATGAAACAACTTCTTTCCCTCAATTGCATGCGATCATGAGTAATCAAGGATGGGAGGTACTTATGTATGACTTATCTTGCAATTCAATGTATCCATATTTAATGCGAGAATTTATAAGAAATTTTTCGATTGATAATGGTGTGTGTTCGAGCATTGTGAAGGAGATTAAGATTGAATTCAATAGTTTGATGCTAGGTGAATGGTTTGGGGGTACCTGCTGTAGGTTTCGACACATATTATGTTGGATCAAAGATAGTTTTTTTCAGGCATTAATGAAAAAACCGTGCTAAAGTTTTAGGGATTAATGATAAAAAACGTTTTAGTCACAATTCTCTGTGTCCACTTCATAAATTATTGTATAACATTGCTAGGAGGTTTATTTTGCCTCGGAGGTCAAAGCGTAGTGAAGTGAATTTAAGGGATGCTACTTTGATTTACTGTTTAGCAAATCATATAAAAATCAATTTTCCTTCTTTGATGATTTCTCATTTGGCCGATTGTGTTGAGAAAGAAAACAATGATTGGATATGGTGGCTTGGTTAAACCCATATATTTAAAAAGTTTGGTGTGCCTCTTGAAGGTCTAGAATTTCCTATGAGTGGTAATAACAAAATAGGTGCAAAATGTCTTAACAACTTGCATCTTGTATTAAATGAAAAGGGAATTCTAGAGGATGCTGCGGATGATGTTGAGTATGTTAGTTCCGATGAGGAACAAGAGGAAGGTGAAAACAGAAGTAGAAGGGGGAGAATGTAGAGAATGTAGAGCAGGACACTGTTCCCACTGCCACCACTGAGGCAGAAACAGAACAGGAAGAAGGGGAAACAGTGACCCAGGGGGAAAGCTGTTAGTAAGGGGGAACAAGTTGGGGAAGAAGAAAAAGAGGAATTAGTGGATGAACAATCCAGTTCAGAGGATGAGGACCTCAATGTGCCTCTCAAGAATATTAGGAAATCATCCAAAAATTCTTCGCGCCTTAATGATGATATTGCCTCTCCAACCCCACCATCACCAAAACCAAGTTCACCTATACCACCATCACCAATAGCCACTACTCCACCAACATTTGCATCACCACCATCACCCTTACCCACTGGTTTTGATGATCCCACTACTATCCCTCCTCCTCCAATTACTCTTGCTCGTGTCCATTCTACACTACTTGATATGCAGTCTCAACTATGTGCTCTTCAAAGTGAAGTTCGTGTCTCACTCTCTACTATTGCTGAGCAACTCACCGAAATGGAATCACGTCTTGGTGCGAAGCTTGACACGGTGGAGGTGCAGACTGAATTTGTTGATGAGGAGACTGCTGCCTGATCCCTCCTGCTTCTATTTTCAATTAAAACTTTGATGTTTGGTTGGCCCGTTTTATTGTAATTCTCTAAACAATGTTTTTCTTTTGCTTTTTATGTACCTGCTGGGGTACGAAACAATTTCTTTGTTTATGCTACTAACCCACTACTTTTCATCCTTATATCATCCTTATTTCTATCCCATGGTCTAATGTTTGCTTGCATGCTTTCTTATGTTTGGGCATTTATTTTCTTAGTTTGCTGCTTACTATCTTAATTTGTCTAACGCTTGCCTTAGAGCTGTGATTTGATTCATATCCCTACTTTTTGATTGATGCCAAAAGGGGGAAGAGTAGCAAACAAACTTAAATGAATGCTTGTGAATGCTTATGTTTTTGCTTGATCTTGATAATTGTTTCTCTGTTTTGTGTCCTAACCTATACGATGTTTAGAATGTTCTTAGTTTATAATGCTTAGTTTGTTGACTTACTGTTTGATATACTTAAGGGGAAGAGTAGCAAACAATAGTATATTGAATATCACTTGTTTATCTTTGATTCTTACAACTCATAATTGTCTGAATACTTAATTAGAATTACTTAGTTGTTGTGCTTCTTAATTTTTAATTTATGTCTTTAAGTTTCTTAATTTATGTTTTTGGTTTATACGTTTTTGGATTATGTTTATGTTTTGTTTCATGTTTTATTTTAAAATTGAAAAAATTTGAAGTCATGCTTAATCACATGATTTTCGCCAAAAATATTTTAGAGTAATATGCTTGCCTTAGAATTTGGTAAATTACTTGTAACGATTTAATTTACTAAATATGTTTGAACTTGTGATTATCTCTAACATGTTCAAAGCTATTAGTTTTACTCTTTCTTTTAACAAAGTTTGTTTATAAGTTTGTCATCATCAAAAAGGGGGAATTTGTTGGCCCATTTGAGTTTTGATGATGACTTAACAAATTATAAACAAACAAAATATTTTAGAGATTGTTTTGTAGGTAATATATCCGATTATTAATAATCGTCGATGGTACTAAGGACTGGTCAATGGCAATCGTACAAGTCAAAGTCAAAGTCAACAAAGTCAAAGTCAGTAGAGAAGGTCAATGAGGAAGTCAAGAGTAGATCACTTCTACTGTTCCAGATATTGATAAACTGATGAAGTTGCAGATAGAGACAGTACGTTGTTCCAGAATCCGGTCAGAGAGAAGTCAACAAAATTAATCAAGAAAATTATTTTAATTTTATTTTTCTTTTTTAGTTTGTTGTACGGTTGAATAGCTAGAAGCACAAGGAATAATCAAGAATTAAAATAACTAACTCCTAAAAAGTCTCTTGAAAAATGGCTATTTTTAGCTAGAGTCAAAGATTGACTTGAATAACCACCAAGGAAGTTATTTTCCTCTCACGGTCAATGCCCACTAATCCCTCATCTATAGATTATGGGTTTATGGCATAACTTGTCTAAAAAGATATAAATTTTTTTAACCGGCACAAACTTTTGGCGATCAACATTGAGAGAAAAATAATTTCCGAAAAATTGTGCCCAAATTTCGTGAGATTCAAGATTCAAGAAAAGGAAAATAT
>JAAKBH010001011.1:0-64665 GCA_019776075.1 Amaranthus palmeri
ATATATATTATATATATATATATATATATATATATATATATATATATATATATATATAGGGTTGACCCGAAAAAGCGGGTACTCGGATTTTCGGATCTGGGTCGACCCGATACCCGATTTTTAACACCCCTACATATCACTATTATCTTTCTCAATTTGACTCAAAAGTGAATCTTTTGAGTATAAATGTTAAACTCAACAAGTGTCAATAAAGAACACTCAATTCAATCTTGAAACATACATTGGGAGTTAGAGCCATCTATTTATTTATACAAATAAACGTTGGAAGCTAAAACTCTATAATAGCTAATCAACATTCTGTTATATAAACAAAAGTTAGTTACAAGCATCCTAAGTAACTTTGTGTTTCTTGCTAATGCACTTGGATTGTTTGGTGAGGCACACGAATTGCTGAGGAGAAGATTATCATCTCATATCTTCCAACAATAAATGACATTTTGATTTGGTTTTGGATTTGAAATTTCACTTTAAGATTTACTTATGGTTTATAAGTATTTTGGAATTTCTAGTTGATTTAAATTTGATTTTGAAATTGATTTTGAAATCGATTGTAGGTTGTAGATTGGATTGTGAATTCTAGAGATTTACATCTTATCATGTGAAAATATTGTATGTTAATTATTGTAATGGACAAACTCGAATAAGGAATAAGAATATTGATTATGTTGATGAAATTGAAAATGTAAAGGAAAAGATGTTAGAAAGTACCTCGAAAAACCTCACTTTTGTAAGAAACAATCTAAAATATTTTTTGTTTTCCTCAAAAACTACGTAGAAAATTTAATGTTTTAGTCAAAACATACCTACTAACGGAAGCTTCAATCGTTTCCGGTTTTTATCGTGTGCAGGTCACGTAGCCTAGCTAATTCACCGATTATAGCACTTCAATAAGCAGCAACTTTGGCATCAGCTTCCTCTACCAACAAATAAGAACCATAGTTTCGAAAATCCTACTCCTTCACCATTATAGTAGTTTCAAAACAGTAGCTTCCTCATTCAATTTTAGTTTCGAAAATCCTTCTTCTCCTTTCAGCTTTGAAAATTAAAGCATCCTTCTCGTTCTCTTTCTTTCTTGATGGCTATTATGATATCCAACTTGTTTTCCCCTTCGAAAATTATTTTTGAAATAACCATATTGATAATTTTGGTGAAAATGGCCTCTACCGAATTCGTGGAACTTTCTACCATGACCATTAAAATTTCCACGGCCTTGTCCTCGTCCTCGTCCTTTTCCTCGAAAATTTCTGCGTCCTCTACCACGGTTATTATAATTTCCATGGCCTTTATTTTCAACAGCATGTGCTTCAGGCACATGTGTTTTAATAGAGTATGTCTCACAGATAGCTTGAGATCCAATAGGTCTCATATTATGATTTTTCCAGACAAGATCATTATGTTGTTCGGCCAGGGAGAGTACTACACTCAGATCTGAATATCTTTTGAAATTTCTTTCCCTATATTGCTGTTGCAGAATAATATTTGATGGATGAAAAGTTGATAATGTGACTTCAATCACTTCTGCATCAGTCACCGGGTGCTCACAGTATTTCAACATTGATGCAATTCGGTACTCACTGAGAGTCTTAAAATCAGAAAATCTTAAGTTCTTCCACTCATGACTAGCTTGTGGAAGAAGCACCCTTTTGTGGTGATTAAATCTTTCAACAAGGGAGTCCCACAATGTTTAGGGATCTTTTATAAACAAATATTCAGATTTAAGGCTATCATGAATATGATGCCTCAAGAGGACTAAGGCTTTGGCCTTTTCTTGATTTGTAGCTACCTTTATTTTAGTAGCTTGAATACCATTTGTTGGATCCTTTTCTTTTACTTCTATTACGGTGTGTTCAAGTCCCTGAGCTTTTAAGCTCATAATAGTATCTTCTTTCCGTTCTAAGAATTTTTGTCTAGTTAAGTCTAATATGTTGAATAATCTTTTAGTAATCTCTGTCATACTTGCTACATAATATATAATTATTGTGTAAGTATATATGACAATCCAATAATTCTTCTATTTTCATAATAATAAACCATAAGAAAAATTATGATGTTTTAATTCCATGATATTCTCCCCCTTGGTTTATTATTATGAATTTGTTGTAGATAATATAGTTAGGAATAAATCAAGAACAAGAGAAATAATAATAGTAATAATAAGAAGAATGAAAAATAGAAAAAATTAAAAACAATAAATGCTGAATAAGGTAAAGAAATAGCATATACACAATATGTTAGTACAATTTATTATACAAATGCACTAATAAACAAAAATATGACAAAAAAATAATGTGCATTTTGTTTCTTCTTCTTCAAAATAAATTATTCTTCATAATTATTACAATTCCTAATGCTACAAGAAGGGCCACTAACCCCATAATTATGGAGATATATAATTTGAGTTTGGCAAAATTTTCTTCAAATCTAAAAGTATGGGTTGAGGAAGAAGATGAATTATTTTTGTTATGGAGTACATTGTTGGTGGAAGGAGGATGGAGAAGGAAGATTTTTGATGGGGTAATCCGGTTTTATAGAGGATTATCCCAAATTGTACAATATACCATATTGTTTATGTATACTTTTAAAAATACGTAAAGTAAAATGTAAATAAAAAATGCACATAAATAAATGCAAATACAATAAATAAAAGGAAAAATTACCCAGAATAATACGACCTTTCACTGATTTCCCAAGAATAATACGAACTTTCAATTAACCACTAATAATACGAACTTTGACATGCATAATCCGCTGGCATACATGACCAGTTTATAACCCGTAGTACAGTTCTTTTTTTGACCGTTGCTCAGCAGGTTTCATCTCGTATTATTGGTGGTTAATTGAAAGTTCGTACTACCGGTTGAAACCTGCTGAGCAACGGTCAAAAAAAGACATGTACTACCAGTTATAAATAGGTCATGTATGCCAGCGGAAAATGCATGTCAAAGTTCGTATTATTGGTGGTTAATTGAAAGTTCGTATTATTCTTGGAAAATCAGTGAAAGGTCGTATTATTCTGGGTAATTTTTCCTAAATAAAAATGCACATAAATATACGAGAAAAAAACAATTCTAACAGTCCATTTAGGCGGTAAAAGAAAAGCAATTAACCAGCCATATAGGCGGTTTTATAGGATAATAACAAAAGATAACAAAAGAAATAAATAACACTAACCGTCCATTTAGACGGTAAAAAAAATAGTTAACCAGCCAAATAGGCGGTATAAAATAATAACAAAAGCAAAAAAAATGTTCTTGTCATCCGTAAAGGTGACGTGTTGTCCAATAAATTATTTTAAGGGTTATTTGTCTTGCTACGTTTAGTATTTGTTTCTCCCTCATCATCTTTAGTTCCTTTATTACTTGATGAGGGTTTATTTTCAGTTGATGTTGTTGGAGCGTTGTTAGTTGGTTGTGTTGATGAGTTATTTGTTGGTTGTACTGGTGGAATATTAGTCGGTGGGACTAGTGGATTATTAGTTGATCGTATATGTGAATTACGGGTTGGTGGTACTGGTGGGCCATTAGTATTATTGGGATAATTATGTTGGAGCTGATTTAAATCAGTCCTTGCTGGGTTTGTAGTGAAGGGTATGGAATTATGTTCAATTATAAAATATAAAAATGTGTTAGAAACACCTTCGATGACGATGTTGATACCATTTGATTGTTGGTCCATTTGTGGGTACCGATTAAAAGAATACTAAATTAGGTTTTAAGAATATTACCTTCTTGATTATTGAGGGTAGAGCTGATGCTGATAACGTGTTAAAACTTGGAGAGATAAAGAGCAAGTAGAATGAATAAAGTTAAAAGATAGTGATGTTTTTAATAGTTTTTACAATGGTGAAGTGTCATATTTATAGACAAATTCTACCCATAATTACATTGAATGCATTCACATTAAGGTAAATCCATTAATTACATTTCACACTATATTTCAACATTTTACACTATACTTTAACAAATATCAAATTTTTAAATTTTTTTATTATACGCAATTAGAAATATTAAAAATTAAATTAATATATTAAACTTTTGTCCAAAATCGTAAAAACAATCAAACACCAAATCTTAGGCCGTCTACACTCTCACGGTTTCATCTTTGATTTTTCCCCGCAATTCCAGTTCATCATATTTCATACTATCCCTCTTCAGCTCGATAACTCCCATTTTTTCTGCATTTTTTTTCCGATCCTATCTCTGCCTTCGAAATCTTCTAGGGTTACGGCGTATTCTAGCATCATTACGTCTGAAATCAAATTGAATTGATTCTTCTCCAATGGCAGAAGAAGATGGAGAAGAGAGAGAAAGTCTCGTAAAAACTGATTCAATGGAGTCGCGTTGGGTATATCAACTGGATGACGAATCAGAGATCGAAGACTATGATGATGATAATGATGCAGATGATGAGGATGAATCGGAGTCCAAAAAAGATATTGATTCTGAAGAAGATGATGACGATCTTGCTGCTCATAGATTGATTCGTACTGGTCCTAGGATTGATTCTTTTGATGTTGAAGCTCTTGAAGTTCCTGGAACTCATCGCCATGACTTTGAGGTGATTTTAAGGTTCATCATTATATGATTTTCAGTGTTTAATCTGTATCATTGGAGTTTGAGTGAAGATAAGGTTTTTCTGTTGTTGATAGTTGTTTGATATGAGTAACTCTGTATTTGGATTGAAAATCTAAATACAATGAAAATGATGTCAATTAATTTGTAGTCTGTGGTTTTATGATCATATGTGGTTTTTGTCGACTCATCGCCATGACTTTTAGGTGATTTTCAGGTTCATCTTTAATGAATGTCAGTTTTTGATTTGTATCATTGGGGTTTGTGTCAAGTGTTTTGATTTGTAGTGGTTGATAGTAGTTTAATATGTGAAGTTTTGGGTTTGGATCGAAAATGTGGATGAATGAAATGATTCTGAATAATCTTGTATTTGTGGTTTTATGATCATATATGTTTCTCACAGAAAGAGGATTCGGAAGAGAGTGCATCTGTAGTAGAGCTGAATATTCACTGTTCTATACCATTAGGACTTAGGAGTAAAACTTATCAGGTGTCATTTGTACTGGATTTTAGATTGTAATGAAGTATATCGATTAAGATGACTCATATTATTATGTAGAAAACAATTGTTGAGTATTAACATAGAGTTCTGCGAGGAAGAACCTTTTGGCTTATAGAGTGTAGCTTCATTTTGTTTATTTGATGTTGATGCTAATAGTATGAGAAATAGTAAAGGGGTTTTTAGTGAATAATGATGCATATATTTGGATATGATATGTATCATTGAAACGTGCAGTTGGCGTTGTTATGAAATATGGTTAGGTGATTCATATAGATTTCCTTCAATTATACAGTGACATTTGAATGGGATTGGATTGGTTATCTAATGAAGAACTTTTTAATTGGATATGGATAACGTGATCGATTCACAATTTTTTAATGAAGCTGGGCATCTGACTTTGTTTGGATATTAAAAATACTTAAGGATCGTGCTTAAGTGTTTAACATTACATATGGAAAGTAGGGTGAGAGTGAAATTAAAGAGAGGGTGCGGGAAGGAGGGGTGAAAAGGAGCAGTGGGTGTGCATTTTCATTCCCCGTAATTTCGATGAGGTTCACATTGGTATAATGCGAAGGAAATCTAGAACGCCCACTTTTCCTCGTACACTCCTATCTTAAAACTCTATCCGATCAAGATGTCTTGTGTAGATCCACACTTTTGAACCTTTTAGCACACTTAGACTTTTGTCATAAGTGAGGTTCTCTATGACCTCCATACTCGAAGTCAAGATGTGTGATTTGGAGCAACAATAGTACGTACTAGAATGGACTTTAAACAACTATAAAGTTTTGGAAGGTGAAAGGGTAGACAATGTTTGTTTTGTCACACGACAATATACAATTGAGATATTTCTAATATAATGGTTATTGAATGATTTGATAGAAGGATAGCAAAAAAAGGTGTAATACAAGTACAATGTTGGCCAACTGTTTGCTTTTAAGCTATTAAAAGGAGGGGGGAAGATGCAATAGTAGCTTAAAGGCAATGTTTGTTTGGATCAATTCATCAATATCGAGATGTTGGATTAAGCTTAACCCTAAATCTTTGATCCAACAAACTACTCCAAAAATTGATTGGAAAATTTACCTAATGCCGATTATTATTTGTTCAACTATGTTACATTTTAACCATCAACTTATCGTTTTAGGGGGACAAACAATCACTACCATAAATAAAATTGTTTTCTTTTTAGGGCACCGAGCAGTAGACCTTATGAAGTTACATGATTAGCTTTTCACATTTGCAATACAAGTAAGTTAGCGAAGAAGCTCACACAGTTATTGCCTTAACCATGTTTGTGCTATTGCCCAAATATGCGAATTCTTTGACATTATTTGGACAAAATGAGGAAGATAAGTGACATGGTGTTTTTTCATTTCATTGAATGGTTTTTGAGTTGTTCGATATGAATGAGTGAAGCCCATTACTCTTGTGATTAATGTTTTAGAGTTTTATGAAAACATATTGATGATTTAGCTAGGTGGAGCAAAACTTTTAGGAGCAATGGTGATGTTTTGGCTTATTGGCCTACTTGTCTCATCTATTTGTGATAGGTCAAAGCCAAGATGTCAAATTGACTCTAATGTTGCTTTTGAAAAGCTTAAACACAGTTATAAAACACAGTTCTCTCTTTAGCCTATTCATATTTGGCATTGATGGTGGAAGGGATCAAGAATAATACGCTCTTATGGAAAGTAGTTTTAAGAAAAGCAGGTACTGATCAATGTATAAGAACATGCAATAAGGCGACTAAGGTCTTATATCCTGGGCTAAATTTGCTATGTGCAAGGCCCCATGGTAATCAAAACTTATAAAAATCCACGCGATAACCCTGAGGTTCACCAAATTATTCCACTGTGACCTTTTTGCACATAAAATATTAGCAAAACGTTAGCAAACGTTCATCTCGAAGCTTTAAGGTTGTTGTACGGCTATTTATGCGACTCACCATATTAAATGCCATAAGTTTCAACCTTTTCCCCCAAAATATGAACCCTAACTACCATTTTTGGATTTGGGGGGGGGGGGGGGGGGGGGGAAATATGAGTTGGATGAAAGATAGTAAAGTTGGGGTTTATATTTTGAGAAAAGGTTGAAAATGATGGCATTTGAAATGGTGAGTCGCATAAGTAGGCGTACATCACCCTTAAAGCTTCGAAATTAACGTTTGCTAACGTTTTTATGTGCATAACGGTCACGGTGGAACAATTACGTAAACCTCAGGGTTACCGTGTGGATACTTTAAAATTTTTGGTTACCACGTGGAAAACCCAAAATCTCATAGTTACCACGTGGAATTTCCCAAAAAAACATTGTGTTATCAAGAAGATTGATTAAAAAATTTTAAGATGGAAAACTTCAGAATATGAAGATTAGTTTTTGGGAAATATGCATCGCAAAGAGACTTTTATTAACTTTTGGGAAGGACAAAGGATGAAGGACGGAGGAAGGAGAAGTGAAACATTTATTTAGAAATTACAAGGACAGATCGAGCATAAGAAGTGATGTTGATACTCTGGATTGATCTGGAATAACGAAGGATGATGGAGGTGGAAGGAAGAGTAAAGCATTTACAGTTTTTAACTAACTAATAATAATATATGAGGGTAAAAAGCTAAAGCAAGCAGATATTGGGGATTTGGGGTATAAATTTGCAATTATTATAGTACAAGTAATTATTATAGTATAAGCCTAAAATGTAGGATTTGAAAATAGTGGAATTTTTATTAGTTAAATAGTACTACTATATATAAGTGGGATTTGGCTAATGGGAACATCATATTTTACTTTATAGTTTAAGAAGTACAATACTTTACTAGTATTCCTAACATTCTAAAGTTTTAATGTAATTATGAAAATACTAAGGTGTTAATAAAAAATATATTTTTAATTCTAAATTCTTTCAATTGATGTATGAAAATTGTATTTCAAATATATTATAAAATCGTGATCCGTTCCACGATAACCAAATTTTTCCGTTCCCGTGACCCGCGATCGCGATCGTGTTCCTGATTGCGACCGCATTTGTGCATTATGCCTATGTGCATAAATGAAATTGATTTTCAAAAGTTTATGTGCAGGAATTTGGCCATTGGAGGAGTATTGTACTAGTTTTCCAGACACTTGGGGTTGTGTTTGGTGATGTCGGAACAAGTCAGTTATACACTTTCAGTGTTATGTTTGACAAGGCCCCTATCAAAGAAAAGGAGGATGTGCTTGGTGCTTTATCTCTTGTTTTGTATACATTAGTTTTAATTCCGCTAATCAAGTATGTACTTGTTGTTTTATGGGCAAATGATGATGGTGAAGGTAAAGCATTTTGTGACTTGCTCAATCTTTTGCATTTGTTAATTGATTTTGTCTTTAGTTTTCTTGTACTTTTACTTTCATCGACTAATCTCAATCTTTTCCTTTCTTTTGGGCTATAATATTACAGGTGGTACATTTGCCTTATATTCACTCATCTGTAGACATGCCAAGGTTAGCCTAATTCCTAATCAACTTCCATCAGATGCTCGTATATCGAGCTTCAGGCTAAAGGTGCCTTCTCCAGAGCTTGAGAGATCACTTAAGATTAAGGAGCGCCTGGAGAATTCTTTGGGTTTAAAGAAGCTTCTTTTGATGTTGGTTCTTGCTGGTACCTCCATGGTCATAGCTGATGGGGTTGTTACCCCAGCTATGTCAGGTGCTTATGCTATCCCTTGTGCTTCTCTGTGTTTTTCCGTCCATTTTTTATGCTTTATGCTAGTGAATGAAATTGTAGGCTTACCTACTATTTGAAGGCCAATTCAAAATAAATTTTGATCTTGTTGTTTCATGTGCTCCATTTCAGTGGTATCCGCTGTCGATGGTCTGAAGGTTGGCATACCTGGCATAAAGCATGGTAAATCATATTTCTCAAATATATAATGTTTGACTTATAATTGGAAAGCATCAAAACATGTTCACTCCTGTCTTCCTATGCCTTTAGCCTACTTTTTATGTGCTTTAACACCTTTTTTTTGTTAGTGTCTGTTTTGTCTTATTCTTTCTTTGTTTTCCTGTTCCTAGCCATTATTTCACAACCACAACGAGATAATGTTTTTCCTTTTTGAAACTGTTTGTTCTACATGTTTTGAGTGATTTCACTGATCTATCATGTTCAACTGTATGTATTATTGCATCTTTCCATGTTTGGATCCTTCTCATTATTGCATCTTTCCAGTTTGAATTGTGTATTTTAGGCATTCAGTTGGACCTTTCAGCTTGCAGTAGTCATCTGTTATTTTCCTTTGTGCAGAGGAAGTTGTAATGGTTGCGGTTGCTTTTCTTATCATTCTATTCAGCGTGCAGCGATATGGAACAAGCAAAATGGGATTTATTGTTGGCCCTGCGTTGTTTATATGGTTTTGCTGTCTGGCCGGCATAGGAATCCATAACTTGCTGAAGTATGACCGAGATGTCTGGAAGGCCTTTAATCCTATACACATATACTACTACTTCAAAAGGAACAACATTCAGGCTTGGTATGCTCTTGGGGGTTGTCTTTTATGTGCAACAGGTATAAACATCATGTTAAAACATTTATCTTGATCATATCTATACTATGGTCAATGTTTTGGGATCGGATTATTCAATCGGGGCATCATCATACAATTAAGTTGTATTGCACTTGCTTCTCGATTTTGTTATCAATACAAGGATTTATCTGGATTTTTGACTTTTAACTGCTGTTTGCTTATCATACTCCTTATCTCAATCGTCATTACCCTTGGCTATTCTTATATCTTTCTGAAGGGATTTGAGCTGAGACAGAAATTCGTATATATTTGAAAACACATTTAAGGCTTCAGATCACTTGGAGTTTGAATTTTTCTAGACTGGATTTGAAGAAGCAGTAAATGTATTTTTATGTCACTGATTAGTGTTAAAGTTTCACACATTGGAAAAGGTTTGAGTTGCAATGTATTTACGACTTGAAATATCAGACGACCACGAACTTTTAAGTTCTGGGTTGTTTTTGAGAAAATAAAGGGCGACAAATGTATAAATGTGCAAAATTTTCAGCCTTGGAGCCTAATGGGCTAGACCATATGCCTTAATCTCTACCTGATTTCTCTGTCAAGTAGTGCGTCTCTGATGTTTTGATGGGTTTAGTGTAAGCATTTTGTTTGCATTTCCAGGGGTCAGGTGTTGAGACAAATTTATCCCAACTAAGAATCACTTACATGCATTATTATATCAAGTTATGCATTTCCAAGGGACAGTAGACGTGTAGTCGAAAGTGTTCTCTTTAACAAAGTTACTTCACTATCATCTCACTGATGTTTAAATGTTCCAGGTTCTGAAGCAATGTTTGCTGACCTTTGTTACTTTTCAGTGAGATCAGTTCAGGTAACACTGTGGCTAGGGATATTAATGATCTCCTTTTCAAACTCTACATTTTTGGTTGCATAATCCTACATTACGCAACATCTTACTTGTTTCATGTTGGTTGTTTGCAGCTTACTTTTGTATTTCTTGTATTTCCATGCCTTCTTTTGGGTTATCTGGGTCAGGCAGCTTATCTTATGCAGAATCAAGGCGATTATGCCCAATCATTTTACTCCTCTGTACCTAGTAAGTCTTATTCTTTGCTTGTCATGAGGAGTTATTGATCATCATAGATCCATTACTCATTCTAATATGCTAGGTGGTATAAATCTTCTGATGTTGTCATTACATTAATAGCCTTTTACTCTTCAGCTTCATTTGCATGTCACACTTAAATATAATGCAAAAGTGCTTTTAGTTGCATTATAATTTTGAATAGAGCCAACTTCATTTAACAGAATGGATAATTGAGTCATGTGAAAAATTAAAAGTTGCATATTTGGGTCCTATTCTTTTTACCGTAATATGACTGAACTGATACTATTTTTATTGTTAAGATTATAATTATTCTTTATGTATTTCTTCTTTGCTTATTATAATCAATTTTGAAATTTTTTTTAACATATTGAAACTTGTAAAAGTCATTTACTGATTCCAACTGTTTTGACCAAATATTAGTTTTGTTAGGGTGAGGAGAACAGGATCGTAACTTATTTTAATTTTGGATATGTAATATTCAGATATGCTTGTTATTAGTTGTTTTTTAACCTTTAAAGTAGCACTGGTACAATCTTTTCGTTTGTTTTAATTAGGTCTGCATAGCTCATGATGCTTCACTTTTTTTAATTTTATTCAAAAGCAATTATAGAAAAGATCATTTTGATAGCTATAAAATGCATTAGCTATTTCGACCTTTTGTCCTCAGCTTTGTGTCATTAATGTGTGTAGAACTGTTCTTTTCCCCTTGGCTGTTTTAAGTTATTGGTTTGTGTGCTATATGTGATTTTCTGTTCTTCACAGCTGTTCACTACATGTAGCAACCCAATATGTAAATCTTCACTCAATGGCTGCCAGCTTATGTAGCTTTCTAAATTTGACTATTTGATGTAAGCCTTTTGGTTATGTCAACATATCCATACTTTCTTTTCTATATGCATCACGAGCTCTACCAGACCATCCTGTGCCCCTTCACGTCCCTCTCTTAGGATTGGATGAATGATGAGGGTGTAAATTGTGGAGTTAAATTAATGCACTTTTATCTGCCTCTACAGTATTAGAAAGTTTCTAACATAAATTTTGCATCTTTCGGTTTTCTATATTTTTCAGGTGCGCTTTTCTGGCCAGTATTCGTTATTGCTAATGTGGCTGCACTGATTGCTAGTCGAGCAATGACTACTGCTACTTTTTCTTGTATAAAGCAATCTACTGCACTTGGTTGTTTTCCTAGACTAAAAATTATCCATACATCTCGAAAATTTATGGGCCAGATCTACATTCCTGTTTTGAACTGGTTTCTGCTTGCTGCCTGTGTGGTGCTGGTGTGCTCTGTTCCGAGTATTACAGAGATTGGAAATGCTTATGGTAATTCTTTATTTGCTGGTTTTTGAAACTGCTATCATATTGTTGTATCTCCTTATTTTTAAGTCAATCTCTTGATATGGAAGAGTGACAACACAGCTTCAAGTATACACTATATATATGCCTGCATTGAATATTCTCTAGCACTAGGGACTTGTCATGTTTGTAAGCTGCTCTATGCACATGTTTTTTTCTTTTAGTCTTTAAAAAAAAAAAATTTCCTGTTTATACTCTACATAATGATTCTGCATCTAAAATGAGTTCATCTTGGGATCACATGGGGTGGAACTTATACAAGAAAGATGCAAATGATGTGCCTGAAACAAAGTGTATGTGAGTTCTGAAAAATTATTGCTGGAAGAGTAAAGCCATGCAGGAGGATAAAGTTAATTTAATTATAAATATGTGGCACATTAATAAATTGGTGAGCAGCAAGTCATTGCCTGAGTGTTAGCACTTCTTTCTCTATATGATAATGGTTATAGTTAGTGTGGAGAAATCAGAGTGGAGAATACATAAGCCATGGAGGAGGATAAAGTTAATGTAATTATAAATATGTCGCACATTAATAAGTTGGTGAGAGGCAAGTCATTTCCTCAGTGTTAGCACATCTTTCTCTATATGATTATGGTTATAGTTAGTGTGGAGAAATCAGAGTGTAAGCAATGGACTATTATTTGATATATTGAGTAGAGAATACACTAGTTGTGGACTTTTTTATGTTATGGTATTAAACTCTTTGAACTATGTATTTTTTTTTGGTAAGTACCAAGTAACAAAGCTTTATACTGTAATTCTTTACACTAAGGTCACCAATATATTAAAGCTGGGTTTAGGCTAAAAATGCTCATGTTAAACTGTCTTAAATTAATTTATATACACAAACTTGAAATGTGAAACTGGCACTTGACTTTGGCTTTTCAAAATCCTTGAAAAATGAATTCAACACCGAGACGAGGGAAGCTTTTTCACAATCTTTTGGTTTCTTTCCTTCCAAGTGCACCATGAAATTGCAAATGCAATGTTCCTCCACAACTGAAGAGGCACTTTCTTCATGGTTCTTTTAAAAACTACGAGCACATCTTTAACAGAACAAAACTGTTCCAGCTCTTCCCATTCAAGGGTAGCAATTATTGGAACAATGTCCCACATCAAATATGATATTCTGATACCAACTTTCACTGTCTCTCCCTGTGTCTTTGTGGAGCAAGTGGTTATGAATTTTTAGACAATAGAGAAGTTTTGGCTTGCATTGTTTCTGAGTTTGGTGTTGGAATAGTTTACTACTGAAAGTTCTATGAATATGGAATTCAGAATTAAGTTAGAGTTTATGAATTACTCTCTTCAGCATTGGTTTGCTGGAGATAAATCTATTTGGTAAATGGAAAAATCTTATTGCTTACATGAGTGTGAAATCAAAACTGTGGATAAGATCATTTGGAGACCACCCAGCAGCACAGATGATCATTCAGAATAGTTCATTTATTCAAGGGCCTAAGGTATGTGCATTCAGGCCTTTCATCAAGATAAGCTCGCGCAAAGAAAATTATTCTTTCTTGTTTTAACTGAAAGCATTTCCGTCCTCACCAAAATCAACTTGTCTTACTGTAGTGCTTTTTAGGCAAAATTTTCATCCTTCAAGTTCGTTGGATTTGGACTTTTGTTACTTTCAAGCAGTCTCACAGTTGTTATTTCTGCTTTTCTTTGGGTTAAAGATAGGGTTCTTCCTTTGTCTGATTGTTTGTTGTTCAAACTTTACAGTGTGCTGAAGTGGTTTGAGATTCAGTGGTATACATTTGAATGTCTTTGGTTAGAAACATAGTTGGAGAGATGGACAAGTGACAGAGAAAAGGGAGTGGGACTGTGGGTGAGTGGGAGGGAAAAAAGTGCTTACATTTTCCTTTCTAAATAATGTTTTTCAAATTGGAATGATTTGGTTGTTACGGGTAGAGAAATAGAGTCCGCTTTTCTTCCCTTACCCATTTCTATTCCATGCAAGAAAATGGTTTGTAATCTCCCTTCTCTCCAACAATTACCACTTGTCTTCTAGTTGAGATAAAGTGGGACCTTTGGCACATAATATTGTGTAAGGAGGTTTAATCTGAAACAGTGCAACTTGCTTTGAAAATGTATTTTGTTTATATTATTATTTGTTATGCATCTATATTCTATTTCATCTTGGTTCTCAACATTTAATGGACATGAATCATACAGTAGTATTTCTAATGGTGTGCTGTCCTGTGATCCAGTCTATATGTGTTACACTTTCAGACTCCAGTACTTAAATTTAAGTTGTGCATTATTCTGAAGGTTTTATTGTTTGACAGGCATTGCTGAACTGGGAGTAATGATGATGACAACAATTTTGGTTACACTTGTTATGCTTCTTATATGGCAGATAAATATTATCATTGTTGTGGCCTTTCTGGTTCTCTTCATGGGAATAGAATTAACTTTCTTTTCATCTGTTCTATGGTCTGTGACTGATGGAAGTTGGATCATTCTGTTATTTTCTGTAGTAATGTTTCTTGTTATGTCCATATGGAATTATGGGAGTAAACTAAAGTATGAGACTGAAGTTAAGCAAAAGATGTCAATGGAACTTCTTCGGCAGCTGGGCCCTAATCTTGGGACAATCAGAGCTCCGGGTATAGGATTGCTTTACAATGAGTTAGTGAGGGGAATACCAGCCATATTTGGCCATTTTATAACAACCCTTCCTGCTATTCATTCCATGATTATTTTTGTGTGCATCAAGTATGTTCCCGTGCCCGTGGTGCCACAAAATGAAAGATTCCTTTTCCGACGTGTTTGCTCAAAGGGTTATCACATGTTTCGTTGCATTGCTCGGTACGACGCTTCTCTAGCTGAACAGTGATGTTTCTTTGCATTTTTCGTTGATAAAAGTGAACTATCAGATTGGTGTCCAATTTTAATGAGGAAAACTAGAAAGTCTAATCTGAATATCTATTTTATTGATGTACAGGTATGGGTATAAAGATGTGCGAAAAGAGACTCATCAGACATTTGAACAGCTACTTATCGAGAGTCTTGAGAAATTTATTCGTAGAGAAGCCCAAGAACGGTCATTAGAAAGTGATGGAGATGAGGATGAGGATTCAGATACTGAAGATGAATCTTCCTCGAGGTTTCTTGTTGCCCCAAATGGAAGTGTATATTCGCTCAATGCTCCTCTTTTAGCAGATTTCAAAGGGCCGGGAACACACAATTCTGTGCCAAGCACTTCTGAAGAAATGAGGACAGACACTCCATCAGACACATCTGATCCAGAACAAAGTCTTGAGAGGGAGCTGTCTTTCATCCGGCAAGCTAAGGAATCGGGTGTTGTTTATCTGTTAGGTCATGGAGATATCAGAGCAAGAAAAGATTCATGGTTCATGAAAAAGCTTGTTGTAAATTACTTCTATGCCTTCCTACGGAAGAACAGCCGCCGAGGGACTGCCAATTTGAGTGTGCCTCATTCACATTTGATGCAGGTAGGCATGACGTACATGGTTTGATTAGTTTGTAGACAAAGCGAGTCTCTTTGTGTATCCACCAACCGAGTGGGTAGGATCTGTAAAATAGCCATCGCATTAAAAACTTTGCCCTGCAAAATTTGAGAGCTGCTCCTCTCTACTCGGTTGCACCTCTTCTAAGTTTTTAACATCTCAAGTTTTCGGAAGGTTCAGTTGTATTTAGAGAGCTGTATACTCAATAGATTACATGTATGCAGTATTCTTTCACTCGAGGAAATTTACTTGTTTTTTGAGGATGTAATTTACACTCTGAAGCTCGATCAGTCCCTCGCCGATCAAATGTGGATGCATCTAACAGTTTGTAAAGTCGACTTTCGTTCGTATTTGTAGCTTCTGCTGTACTTGTGCAAGCAATTTCAGATTCTTGTTTTCCTCTAACAGCAGTCTACCCGAGGTAGTTAATTCTGAATCATCAATTTTATTTCTTGTTCAGTCTGCCTCTGAATTGTTTGGCTGCTGTACAAAATAATCAGAAGTTGAGATTATTTACAATGAATGAGTGAAGGATTAGATTATTAATTTCAATTTTTCTTGTTTTGTGTAGTGTTTATATTAATTTTTCAATTCATTTTTGTATTTCTCCATTTCATTTCAGTATATATTTTTAGTTGTAAGTTTCAGGTTTCTCTCTCTTTGAAGATGTTTTTCAAACTGAGGGATTCTTTGACCGCATTTTCCTCTATGGGTATGAGCTGTCGTCTTTTTTCCCTCCCCATACATTGACCATAATTTTGTATGAGCGTGATACACTGAGTATGATGATGATATATTTTTAGTTCTTATAACCAGCATCAATAAGCTTAATTTAATTTAATTTAGTCTGGTTCAGTTTACTTATACTATGTTTGCATAATAAATTAGAAGAGAAAGGAAGGAAAGGGAGGGAAGGGAGAAAAGGAAAGGAAAAGGACAGAGAGTGTATATTGTTTTATTTATAAAGGAAGGGAAGGGAAGAGAAAGAGAAAACAAGTGTTTTCCCTCCAAATTATTCCACCTTAGGGCCTCGCCTGGAATTCAAGGAATGGATGTGGGTAAATTTTAATTGGTGAAAAAGTTAAGGAGAATATTTTAATGGAGGAAATAATTGTTGGGTAAAAACTAAGATATGCTTTGGCATTCTTACAAGGAAACTAAAGCAAGAGAGAAAGAAACTAACTGAGTCCACCACAAATTCTACCAGAAATCGTTGCCTTCACCACCGTATCACCAAGAGACGGCCACCATTGCAAAAGAAAAATGTTAAACTATTCTAAACTAGTATAGAATTCCGTACAATGCGCGATTTTTTTAATATATATAAATATAAAAATTCTAGTTTTTATTAATGATTCAACTATATATTTTTTTTTCTTATTATTGAACTATTTTCATTCAAATATAGTTATCAATATAATAATAATATTACAATTATTAACTTAATTAATCTATAACTATAACTAAAATAAAACACGCTTACATCATCATACCCCCAACCCAAAACTAATAAAGTGTCACTTTGTGGATTAAAATTTTTCCGCCAATGAAAGATGGTGTCATGTAGTTTAATCCTAATGAATATATTATCATAATAATTAATACATTAGAAATTGGTTTATATAATCAATATATGTAAATGCATTAATGAAATTGATTAATGTAATCTTCCTTTCAATAAAATTTTAAATATTAAATTTAATTTAAACATATTTTGTTATTCTTACTTAGTAAATATTAAAATATAATCAAAATAACATTTTAACATTGTACAAAACTTATAAAATAGTATTTGTAAAATTAAAATTGAATCAAATATTAACTATTATATGCAATAATTAATTCATTGAAAATGAATAATCAATACTTTAGAATTCATTTTCTTTATTTTTTAAATATTATAAAAAACAATAAAATGAAGAAAACCGTGTACCGCATGGGGATTATCTAGTTGTTTGCTAAAAAATAAACTGGCTAATAAGAGAGATTAGTAAATTTAGAAAACAATTATGCATTTTAGGTTAGTAAATGGCGGATATATAACATATAGTGTATGATTAACATCAAAAGGAGATCAATGGAACGCAATCGTCCTTTAGCAGCTTAATGGGTTGAATCAAATATCAAATAAAATTAAAAGATGATATAAATATGGTCCCCTGATTTCTTATACTCCTATAAAATTCTGAATATTATAAAAAAAATATTCTTATTTTATTTTGTTTTCAAGTTTCTGTGTAAGTAATTTCATTAAAAGATGCTATTATTATGTTTTCCCTTGATTTCTAATGAAAAATTAATGAATGTAATGTAAATGATTTTACTTTATTTCGTTTTCAAGTTTTTCTGTCAATATCTATAACTATTACAAAAACAAAACACGACTGACATCCCCTTTTAAATTTGCTTACGTGTCGCCTCCACATTAAAAATTTTCCCTCTAAAATTAATGATGATGTCATTATATTATGATTAACTTTGACTTACTATTTTCTTATATTGAGTAGTCCTATATTATTATTCTTATTAATTGTTATTTTACTTTTTAGGTCAAATCGCATTTAATGCATTTTTTTTATATAATATTATATTATCTTTATTTCAATTATTTATAAAATTCTTCTATTTTTATTTATTAAATGCTTTTATGTATAGCTTATTTCTTAAAATTTTAATTTCTTAACATATACAAATATATCAAAAAAATTGATAAAGTCGTGCATCGCACGGGCACTATTTAGTATTTACAAATAAGAACATAAGATTAAGGAAATTCACATAGTTTGATATGAAACATACTATTCTTGATTAAAGTTAAATGATTTACGTTCAATAATAAATAGAATTATTATCAAACATAATTTAAATATTGACAATATATATCAAACTGTTAGTTTCTTAATAAAATTGTAATTAATTCTATAATTAGATCGCTAAGGTCAATAGTAAAAATTACTAAATTGGATAGGTCAATCATTTCAATCAGTCAATCTTAATTCTCCAATTAGAAAATTAAACCTAGCATAAGCTTTAGAATGTAGACATTTGCCATTTTACACTCTTTTTAATACTTCCTCCGTTCCGAAATACTCGCTACATTTCGATTTTGTGGACTATTCATCGTTCAAGCTTATTTTACATATTACGACTAATGTGTATGTAAAAATATAGTCAAGTGGGATCTTGTTTGAATCGTCTAATCGCATACTTTTATAGTATATATTAAATTTTTATAATTTTTAGATAAGTGTAGTTTAAGATATTAATGATCAAAATTGTGCATTGAATTGCGTAAAAAAATTAAATGTGACAAGTATTATGGAACGGAGGAAGTATATGTTATGATTTCCTTAAATTGCTTGAAGATCACAGTCCAAAATCATTAAAATCAATCAAAATCAAACTATTTCGAACACTTCATAAATGATTTGCAAAATTGTTCATAAAGATTCCTATCTCTTTCAATAATTGTCTTGATGAATACCTACTATTTCAGCCCTAAAGCGTTTCCATGGAGGAATTAGAAAATTTGATTTCCTAATCTAACTTCAAATTTCTATTTTGGGGTTTGAGTGAGTTTTTAATAGAATTTATTGGCAATTTATTTTTTTTGTTTGAGATCCACCGTATAGAAATGGTATGAAGATGAAGAAGCAGTTTGTATGAAGATTAGAGGGAAACAATTTTGAGTTTAGTCTGTTGTAAATTAATACTTGGGGGTAGGGTGGAGAATTTTATTACTACATTATTTGGGGGAAATTTTATGGGCCCAATTATTTCCCTTGATTCCATACTATTATGAGAGGGCCGACTTTTTATTGGGCTACTTTTTACCCTATAGTCCATCCAATTTAGGCAGGATCTAAGAGAGATTGTATTCTTTACAAACAAGAGATTTTCCATCATTCTAAATTCCTCTTCTTTCTTTCTCTCCAATTCTTCCTTTTCAAACATAGTGGTAAGAAGAACATACCGATGAATTGCTTCAAAATCTCTGGCAAGACTCCTAGTGTCAATTTTTGGCCGAATTATTCTATATTTAAAGGAAGAAGAGGTGAAGGAAAGTTAGGATAAAAACACAAATGATAAAGAGAAAAGAAGATGAGAAAATTTGTTAAGTCTTTGAAATATATGCAAGGAATGAAGAATCATTGAGCATTGAATGAGGAAAAACTTCAAGTTAAGGTGGCTAAAAAATTGCAGCAAATAAGTATTTTTCCACTAGTACCCAAATGCAAAAAACAACCTTCTTTGGCCTCAATTGCTTCATGGATTTTTATTGGCATGAGCATTTCTCTAGATGGACCAATCCACAAGTGAATTAGATGGACTGAAAACTAAGCTGATTATCAAAAACAATTCCCAAAATAAGGTTCGGAAAATTTTTATTCCCAATAAAAGAGTATTCGTGTGCATGCCTAAAGGTAGGTATGTTCGCGGTCACTAACAGAGAACATAAAAGTAGTCAAAAAAGTCAAAAATCTTTGTTCCTGCTACTAACTACGAACAAAAAGGAGATATTAATTCTTCTCGAAATAGAGAATTGAAAGCTTGTTATTCTTATACGCCTGTGTCAACCAATATTCATTGAGATCTCTTCAAATTGTTTTTGAAAATCGAATTTAAGGATTTAAGTAGCATAATTCTTTTTATAAAAATGTTTTATCAATTCCTTTCCTTTTATATCTGTTGCATTTTAAAATTTGAGTATAATTTTTTACTTATTGCCCCGTTGATACGTATTTCATACATTTCGAATATTCATATATGGAGTTTTTTTGTGTCAAATTTTATGTGATTTAGTAAGCAGAATATAAATTCCATCAGAGCTAGATCGATCTTTATCCCTTTTGCAGCATCCACCAATTCGAAACTTAATTTGAAAGCCATATTTCGACCCGGGCGTTTTTGGGCTGCCCCTAATAACCAACGAATGGCAAGTGATTTTCCTTGTGTGGATCCTATTTCAATGGGAACTTGATGAGTCTATCCGTTACGCATCTTGCTTTTACTGCTATATCGAGAGTTACTCCACATATTGCTTGACATAAAACAAATAGTGGATTTGTTTCTGTCTAATGTCATAATAGGAAGGGACAAAAAAATAAATAACATGTTTGTTCGCTGTTACTTAAACATTTTTTGGCCTTTTTCGACATTATGACATTGTCTCCCTTTTATACACAATAACAACGAACAAAAATTTTGTTTTTTGACTTGTTTCTTTGTTGCTATTAGTAACAAACAAACATGTCTGGCATTATTTTTGGTATGAAAACGACACTTATTTAGGGAATATTTTGAGAATTTTTTGATAATAAGCTTATTTATTTCAAATTTTCTGAATTAGATCTCACTTGCTCCTCTTTCAACGTGGACTTTGATTGGCAGTCCCTTGCGTCATTGAACAAAGCATTAGAATGGAACTCTATGTTTGAATCAAAAGTTACAAACTCAAATTAATAACTCTATAACATACAATCTTACGAATTAAAATGTACATGATGAAAATTAAATGCCCTAAGATCCTTCATAAACAAATGGATCATAAGTAGACTCAACTTAAGATTATATTAGGCTTTACAAGAAAAGAAAAAACAAGCTAATTAATAAACACAATAGATACAGTTGGCTCAAAGTTCATCAAGAGAACCTTAGAGACTCTCAAAATCGACGCACCCGAATCTACATCAATCTATATCGTCCAATATCAACTCTTACCGATATTGCAAGCATCTACAAAATTCTTATCGGAAAGGGGAAAGCACGGTGAATTGGAAGTGATGATGAGAATGAAGATACTTTTAATAAATATACCGATTACATAGTAGTAATCTTACTACTTTGAACTGAGAATGATGATACTATTTATAAACCTGTACAGCTAACTAGTCAAAAAGGGGTACAGCTAAAGCCTTTTGAACCATCCAATTGGTCTTACAAAATTTAGGGTTTATTGGAGATCCCCGGTTTGCTAAAGCCGTCAACAGATTAGGGATTTACGGCTCAAGCATTCAGGGATTATCACAAGTTCGGACTACCTACAACTTACTTCTACTTTAGGGCAGTTATCTCGAGAAACTGGAGATCTTGGCTCCGAAGAGTTCTTTCTTTTGTAACATTTTAAACTTCCATCGGATTTTTTGTGTTCAACCTTCTGCTTCTTCAGCTCCAAGGCATTGCATGGTTCATGTTCTTGATTGGTTCGATCGGTTTCCTGTAAATACAAGACCACACCACAACCTTATGTATCCAAAGGTTGTAAAACTTTGTAAGGAAAAAGAGAAGCATAATAATACCATAGTAACGACTGCGTTTTGCAAATTATCACCACCATTAGATTTCTCGTCAGTGACCCTGTATAAAAAGTTTTTATCGGCATTATTAACCACATTCAAGAAGCAAAGATACATAAACTTTCGAACCCGATTCCTTAACAATGAACGTCCTTGTTTGGTAACCGGTACTAAATGGTGGAAATGGTAATGGAATGTTAGTGTAAGTTTGGTAAGAATATCACTTGATAAATGTAATGACCATACTTATTCTCCTTCAGCAAGCTCATTTTCTTCACAAAATTAATTCCAATTTATTACCAATTAAACATGAGGTATTAGGCGGTGAACAAAAAAACCTTTTAAACTTTTATTACCATGGAAATGACATAATACATAGCATGAAATTAACATTATAAATCATTCTCATTACCACAATTTAGTACCACTAATCAAACGGGCCGGAAATGTATTATAACTATAAGTTTAATATTCAAAAAAGAGATGATGATAAAAAACATTTTGAAAATTTTTAATATGTTTAGTTATAGGCTTATAGCTCTACCCACGCATAACCGTTATTTAAAAAAGAGATGATGATCAAAACATATTGAAATTTTTTTCACATATCAAGCGTAGGATCTCAAATATTGAATCCGACATTTATTTTAATATCCAGGTTCAAGATGAAAAGATCTTCACTTGTTTATCTAGCAAAAAAGTTCAGGACATACTTTACTATTGCTCCTTGGTCCACAGTTTCACTCTCATCAAATCGATCTTCTTGAGAAACTTCGGATATTGAACTGTTCCCTTCAGGATCAGCAATAGTACCACCCCTTTCCATGTTACAGAGAGCTTTAGGACGCGTACCTGCAACAACCAAAATATTATAACATAATTTCCTTATTCTTTTATCCAGAAATAGTAACAAATTGCAGTTTCGGTCATTGCCGAGCAACAATACAGATGGTTTTTGGCATCCCAAGAGTTGTTATATCATTAAACGATAGACGAATTGAGTACCTACCAGATGCATCTATTGATAACTGTCGTCGAGGTAGAGGTGACGGACGCTTTCTTAATGGTTTTTGGCACAAAATAGTATCTTGGAAATCCAAGAAGCTGTAACACAAAAATTCAGATCTCTCCACCTCTGTAACTGGAGTAAACTCAAACGCAGTAGTCCATGTGTTCAGCACACTTGCTGCCGCAGGAAGAACCAGCCTCTTCACTCCAAGTTTAATTAGAATCTGAATACCGAAAATAAATAAGAACCTTGTTATAGTGTTAAAAGGCATAAACTACACAACTAAGTAGAAAAAGGGAAAATCATGATTCATGGAATCTTGAACGTAACAAAATTGGGCTAATTTCGGATCAGGTGTTTCGGGTCAGTTTAAAATCGGGTTTAGTGTTCACATTAATTTTTGCATCATTGTAAATTCATTTTTAAGTCCAGTTAAATCGGGTTTGGTTACAAGGTTGGGTGAATATGGGGTCGTTGGGTTTGTTTTGAACACCTCTATAGATATCCATAATACATTCATTTGCAAGAAACCGGAAGAGAGGGGTTAATTATTCAAGGTTGATCTTGAACCACAAACATGCTCCTGATGAGATTTAAACGCCCGCATCTGAGGGTCATAAAGTGGAAGAAACTAAAATTTAATTTGCCTATGTAAATAATAAAAGTTACATTTAGCACATGCAGAAAGTAATTTGCAAAGAGAAAGGAAACCTGTTCAATCTCATCCATAACCATTCGACACATTCCATGCCGGCGATGCTTAAAGCGTGTGCCGATAAGTGGAATCTCTGCCACCTTGTCTCCATACACCCTACAATACAGATATTTGATTTGAATCTTACGAAGTGATGAAATTCCATGAAACTAAAATGCTGGATCAGAGTCAATAAAGGTGAGCATACCTTAAAATGGCCACACTTATCAGCTCTTCATTTCTTTCCAGCAGCACGGTATAAAATCCTTGAAAATTTAGTCTATTAAGGTGGGACCTGGGAGGAAAATACTGACATTATGAATTGATGTGTACAACAAAATTACGAGCAAGCATAGAATCATGATAGAGCAAAGAGTATTATAATCAATTAAAGACATTGTCTACTTATATTCGAGCACAAGATCTAAGTATCTCACCCCCTGCAAAAAATAACATCTTCTACAACATCTCTTTTGGTTCGAGGTTCTTTAACAGGCTCAAAGCATTCATGCATCACTTCAAGAGCAACACTGAGCTTGCTGTAATTCTCCGTGATGGAGAGAACATCACAATCATCATGATTAATGGCCATGAAATCCATTGGTTTCATCAATGTCCATGTCAAATCTTTATGATCAACAACAATGGGTTTGTCAAGAAGCTGCTGGAGACCCCAATGCACCTAAAAAGCAACAAGTAATTGGAGCCATCAAAGATAACCAAGAAGAAAAAAGATCTCCATGAAATAAGAACACACAAATAACTGGATCTATCTAGAATGTTATGTAATAAAGTGTGATAACTCAATATCTACTATACGAGGGGTAGAATAGTCTTTTGGTGAAGCTTCTAGAAAAAGAATATTATGTAACCAATCTAGCAAAAGGCAACAAGTTTGTTGGCTTGTTAGATATAAATAGTATGATGTAATAATATGATGGGCATGATTATGAATATACAATACATTCTCCTCTCTAAATTCTATTCTCTTTCTATTCTTTTCTCTGTATTTCTTCCCCTTCCGTATCTCATCCCTTCTATTCTTCTTCTTCTTGATTTTCTCTACCTTTCTTACTCACTGTATTACTGGGTTCATCACATAAAGTTCGCACACTACAAGTTGCAATGCTATGTTCTGCATTGTGCAATTTAATCAATGCCTCGCCCAGTTACCCTACTGGTTGGATTTGTTCTAATTCTGGTTCTTTGGCCATATCCAATAGCACTGATTTTGAATGCTTATACCATAATACTTCGCAACCTGCTCCTTGAATGCATAAAAAAAGCGTCTGCTTTTTGAATATGAACATTATGCACTTTGTCAAGATTCAAAAGACCAACATAACTGCCAATCTGTTCTGCCAGATCATCATCTTATGCAACTTCAACGATAGTACAAAGATATGCCAACGTGAAATTGGCACATTGTAATTTAAACATCATGAAAGACACCTTATTTATTTCAAGCCTAACCCTACATTTCAATTTTAAAATGGAAATTCAACTAGTAATATAGATAATTATCCAGTAGAGGATAGCCTGAACAAAAAAACAGGTGGAATGAAGGACGGAATGCAAAACATGGAGACAAAAAAACATGTTTTGGTAACAACTTTTCTATGCAGAACTCATAAAAATTAATAGAAGTGGTTTTCATTTTTTAATGATAGACAACTAAAATTAAATAAATAGCAAGATATGATAAATACCCTTTGACACGCGTTACAGCAAAACCATTTTTCTGTAGGTTCACTTTCCAATTGATTCATATCTCTCTCTCTTATACATCGAGCATGATCTGCAAAGTATAGTAAGCACGACAGCAAATCAGCACATCTATTCAATTATGGAGATAGACAAGATAAGCAGAATTAACAACTTGAAAGAAAAACTTACATTGCCGCTCACACTGATGACATGATAAAACATTTTTGTTCGTAGGGAATTCTGCATTTTCAACATGGCTTTTACCGCATATTCCACAACAACATGATGAACAGAACCAATCACCATCAGGAATTTCCTAAAAAGAATCATGAAAAGTCAACCCAAAATGACAAATTAGCAAATTCCTAAATCCAATAATGGAAGGGAGAAGGGGAGGGGAGGAGGGGAACAGTCAACCTGCAAACCAAGGCATCTTGCATGGAATGATGATGGACATCGATCACATAAAATCAATTCACCTCCATAACGGCAAATTGAACAAATGTGGTCATTCCAGCTATCCAGTCGCTTCTCACTAGTCTTTTCTATTGGCTCTATAGAGAAGCACTTGACATTCTGACGCATTATTTCCAATTGACGTTCCACCAATGATTTTCCATCTTTGCAAAAAAATATGTGTGCAGCTGGTTGACGGGAAAAGCAACCAGCATGAGCTTCAAAACCACTAAGAGTAAAAACCTGGGAGCAGCAACTGCAATTGATTCCATGACAAGTAACTCGTCCTGAAGCTGAGGGCTTATCATCTCCCTGTCGGTAGTACTCGACCTTTTCCCTGGCCAACACCATGTTGTTGTCTATCATCCAAGAAAGTACAGTCAGAGGGACCTTTGATAATCTAGAGGATCCTGCCTGGCGTGCTCGTTTAGTCGACCGCAGCTCTCGCGAACTATTTCCTACTTTACTCAAAGCTTTGTTTTTCTTTGATACAAAGCTTGTGCTCAATTTTCTAATAGATTGATGATTTACATGAACCTTTTCTTTCCGCCTCTGGACCTTTCCAGACTTGTACTTTCTTAGAGCCCGAGGATAATTTCTGGACCACTTTTTAGAGAAGGAACATCCAGGATAATCTGCACTAGGTAATGAAATTTCACCACCTGAAAGGGCCTTGCGTTCTTCACTATGCGTCTCCGTGCCTCCTACAAACGCCCTACAAACCGACAACAAAGAATTATATGTCTTACCAGTAGTAGGGGAATCATAGCGCCACTCATGCTTTCCTCTTCGCTTAATAAAAGGCCAAAATTTCCAACCAATAGCTGACAAATGAGCTCTAGCTTCATCGACAAGTTCACTTTTGCTGCTCGTGTGATTATTTTCCTTCAGGTAATTTGTTATAGCTTCTGGGCAATATTTAGGTTCAACATCAAAGTCCAATACTTCTCCTTTTCTTTTCGGTCTACACACTTCACTGGTATTTAGTACCATAAGCTGTTCTTCACTGCTGCAGTTCGGGTGATCAGGAGAAACACTCCTTTCACCCTGGACTTCTTCGGCTGCTAGAGTGGAATTCTCCATCACTTTTTGCTTCTTACTTTCATTGCAAATTTCACTCGTACGTGCTACCTTATGCTGTTGTTCTACACAATTTCCATCATCAGGAGCTGACCTCTTTCCGCTCTGAAAATCTTCTGCTGCTAAGGAAGAATTCTCGATCACTTGCTTTTCAAAGTTCGCACATTTTCGAAGATTAAAGAATGATTTTCTTCGAGGAGACTCATAACGGACACCTTTTGTGGCTTGACAATGCTCCATTTTGTATCCCAGAGAACAAAGATGGCGTCTGGTAAGCTGAGTCAAAGTCTGTGAAGGATGGTCTGTCTGAACATATTCATACAAAGACCCTGGGCAGAACTCAGGTTTAAGGATCTCGGGTTGCAAGTTTTTATTACATCGTCCCTTGCGCATTTTCTCATCAGCATCACATGTGTTAAAATCAATCACTTCCTGGTCCGAACATATCATTGACAAAACCTGAGGTTGCACTGGCACCAAATGACTGTTGCCAGGCACTGATACTGAGTTCCGCACATTTGTCATCGCTAACTCATCATTGTCACACAATTCATCAATTGTTTCGGAAGCAACTTTATTCTTTCTCGTCAAATCTTCATCTTGAAAAGACATGCACCTTTCTGCAAGAGCATCTACAGTTAGCCTCGGATTTGCATCAATTATTTCAGAAGCAACTTTATTCTTTCTCGTAAACTCTTCATCTTGAACAGACATACACCTTTCCGCAAGAGCACCTACAGTTAGCCTCAGATTTTCATCAATAACCTGTGCTATCAGCTTTCTCCACAAAGAATGGACAGAACAAGGCCACTCCCGAATCTCACTAAATTCATTTTTAGCTCTTACATCATACCATATTTGCTTCAGGGAAACAGGGATCAAAGCATCCCTCTCGTGCTCCGCCAAGATCTCTAGAAACATCCATTTCCCACGACGAGTCCACATTCCTGTATCCTCATTCCAGTCATGAGTCAATCTTAAACTCTTAATATTACTCTGCAACTCATCCCCTAGATCAGGAAAGAAAATAGTTCTTTTACTGCAGCTGACTTTATGGTCGAAAACCACACCTTCCCACCACGCTTCGTCATGGTAACAATCAACACATAGACCATACGATATATCCTCTTTGGTCAGTTTCCCAAATGAATGACATGGTCTTATCCTTCCTCGTTTGTAATCTTTGGATGTCATAAAGATTTTATCAGCAGAAGCGACTTTCACGATTTCCGTTAAATGGTTAACCTCATTCTCATCGAAAAGATAATCATACTTCACTTTTCGGCATCCATTCTCGCAACCGATGATTGTTCCCTCATGCCATGACCCTTCAAAACCATCTTCTATACTCCTAACCTGAACCAACAACACATGAAATCAACAAAACATCAAATTCCGACCATGATCATCACCGACACTACCACTTTCTAGTATTTTTTTTTTGTTGGCACCACTTTCTAGTATTACTCTTGACAATGCAAAGCACAAAATGAGATAGCACAACAGTATAACACCCAATACACTCAAGTTTGCACATAGCTAAAATCTACGAATTCTTTGAAAAACAATCGACAAAATCACCCATCATTTAATAATCCTAAGCTAAAGACTTTCGGATATACATTCCTAAAATGATCAAACGGAGACGCTAGCGCTACCATTTACATTGCGATAATGTAATAATGACTTTGAGTACATTCCTAATCTAGAATCTTAACAGAAAACACTACCCAATCAATTATTAAAAAAAACTATCCCAAATTGCTAAATCATGTAATATAAACGTTAGAATTATAGAGCTCGCACAGGTAAAAAAGAACAAGCAACCAACAAAATCTAAAACCCAAAAACAACTATAAACGACATCACTTAATTCATCAAACTATAAACAACTATTTCACTAGAAAAAGTAAACCTTTTAACAAAAACTAAAAAAAAATTTACTTCAATGGTTAATCTTGGTTGAGAAAGCATCTATTTCTTGCAACAAAACTCGAGAATTTTCACTAATTATTTTTCTAATTCTGTTTTAAACATATTATTTTGCAATGCATGTAAAAACCCTGATAATAAATGCAACCCTAATAATCAAAACCCTCAACCCAAACCCTAAAATTCAACAAAATGCACAAGATTTTAATTTAAAGATTAATTACAAAAACCCATATTTATCCAATAACAAAACAAAATAAACGCCATTACAAATCAATCACAAATCAACATAGCATAAAAACCAACAAAAAAATTCACCAACAATCAGATTTTAACGATACAATAATCAAGCATTTAGGGATAAACAGGGGGATCAAAATAAATCCAATAACGAAAAATTGATGTAAATGAAATTACCTCAACTTTGTTACCAACAAGGAGATTTTGGTCGGATTGTGGTACTAATCGTTTTCGTTTTCTATGGTTACCAGTTTCCTCCATTGATGACAGTATCGTACGGCTTTTTTTTTAAGTTAGCAACAGAGGAGGAGAGGAGAAGGAGAAGGAGAGAGTGAAAAAAGTGAAAAGAGAAAACAAAATTTTTTAATCAAACAAATAATGCTTGTATCATACGGACAAACTGGGATTCAGAGAATGACCCTGTTTCACCTCCTCCAAATACCTTATTATTATTATTATTATTATTATTATTATTATTATTATTATTATTATTATTTTTATTATTATAAGATCCTTCATTTCATAAGAAAAGTCTTTACCGGAAATTGGTGGGGAGTCGAGCAACAATCTGCACACCCACACCTTTTTGAATATAAAAGGCTAATCTGTGAAAAATATAGGCTCTGAATTTAGGACTACATTTTATGAAACTGCATTCAATGTCATAGAAAAGAACTATTACAAAGAAGATTGTAGAAAGCCGAGCGATAAGTTGAACTGCCGCACCCATTTAGATACAAAAAACTAATTTATGATAAATAAATGCCCTAGACTTAATGTTACTTGAGTTATTCGAGAAAAAAATTCAAGCATTGTGTTTAATAGCTTTGAGCTTTTATTTGAACTTCTAAAGTTAAACTATCACCACATATAATTTGATCAATAGTAAGTCTCATGGGAGACGGTCTATTCTATAGACGGAATCCATGAAGCCCAGCCCAAAATATAACATAGTATATTTGGGGTTATAATAACTTATATTTGGGGTTATAGAATAGTATATCCGAGGTTATAATACCTTACATTTAGGATTATAACATAATATAATTGATATTATAATAAAAAAAATCAGTTAAGGGAAATGGGCTGGCCCAATTTTGTGGTCTATCCTATAGACCGTCTCTTGTGAGATTTTGTGTTTGATCAATGATCAATTCTTACCAAACATTGTAAAAGTAAGAATCTTTGATATATACAAAAATATATGAAAACTAATTTTTCTTTTTTTGAAACCTATGAAAACTAATTTGAAAAGAAAAAAACAGCATAAAGTGTGTTTGTAATCATATACTATCTCGATTTAATTTCAAATGTACTATTTGCTTTATATACGTTGACAAATGTATTAATTCAATAATTAATAGTGATAATTATGTAATTAAAAAAATAAAAAGTAGATTTTAAAAAATTTTATCTTGAAACAAAACAAACAAAATATCATTTGACTATATTTTAATGCATGAATTAAGAATAATATACAAAACAAATTACAACAATATCTAGGAAAAAAATTTGCAAACTTAGCAAAATGTAAATACTTGGCTTCCAAGGAAGAGCATTAACCAAAGAAATTGAATCTATACACTCCTTTCTCGGTAAACTAAAAGACAGTGCATATATGTATATACTTCATTAATTATAGGGGTTTAAAATAGAATTGATTATCCGATATCTAGTCGATTTTAGAACCAAACCTGATTTGACCCGACTTCAAAATAAATTTAAAATAATGTTAAAATAAATGCGAACACAGAAATTGATTTTGAACCAACCCCTAAACCATTTGATCCAAAAATAAGCCGATGACCGAAATAAACACTTCTAATATCAATAAAATTGAATGTCATGTAAATAGGCTAACATTAAGGAAATTTACCTGAATTGAAAAAATCTAAATCAGAATATCAATTGCCGAACTCTTTGCAACAACTTACTGTCATACAACTCATCATCATCATAATCATCATACTGAGTGTATTTCGTTCATAGAAAAACTATATTAAGGGTCTGAGAAGAAAGACGACAACTCATACCCATAAAGAAAAGAGCGGTCAAAGAATCCCTCGGTTTAAAAACGAATCTTTAATGAGAATCAAGCATGCAACTTACAACACACATTTATCCTTAACAAAAGTTAACAAAAAATAAAGGAAAAATTGCCCAGAATAATCCCAACTATCTTCGATTTTCCTACAATAATCTCATCTATTGTTTCGATTTTCCCGGAGTGTTGTTAAATCATTTTTCACCTATTCAACCGGTTGCTATCATAATAGAACCCCAGCATCTTCATCTCCTTATAACCCAACATCTTCATCTCCATCCAATACTTCTCTCCTCCATTAAAACACATACCACAAGCTCCATTGATTTCCGAAAAAAAGTTGTAATCTTCTCTTATTATTTTGATTTATTGTGAACATGAAGAGCATAACCACATCTCAATCTTCAACATCAAGAAGGTCAATTGCTACTCTTAATATGCTGTGATTAGTGTAGTATTAGCAAAATAGCAAAGCATGAAAACAGTAACTACTCAATTCCCACAGCAATAAAGTAGCAAAATAGTAGCAATAAATTAGCACAAAACAACAATAAACCAGCTCAAAACAGTGAACATGCAATAAGACCAACTTTGTTGAAGAAAGGATCCCAATTGTTGAAGAATTGAACCTGCGATGGATACTTTGTTAAAGAACCCAAATTGGAAATGGACAAAATTACTGGAAGTTTGAATGAAAAGGACCCAAATTGGAAATGAAAAGGACAAAGTTAGGAAAATGAATGGCAAAGTTGGGAAATTTTTAAAACATTTTAAAAAAAGAAAAGAAAAAAAAAAGAAAAAAAAAGGAAATTAAATTAAATATCACGAAAACTTGGCCGAGACGGCCTCAAGGTGAGACGGCCCAATATTGCGTCCCAGATTAACGCGCGTGGCCTGCACGCGCCCGGTTCCCTCCAACTTCCTTTTTTTTTTTTGTTTTATTTTTGGCATCTTTTTAACTTCCAAAATTGAAAACTAAATTTCAGTTTTCATCTTAAGATAGTCAATTGTCCTCTTAAAGTATTCAGTTGTCATCTTAAGATATTCATTTTTCATCTTAAAGTAATCTAGTTTTCATCTCTTGATAGTCAGTTCATTTTCATATTAAGATACTCAATTTATATATTAAAGTACTCAGTTTTCATCTTAAGATAGTCAGTTTATATATCAAAGTACTCATTTCGCCTCTTAAAGTATACACTTCACTTACTAAATTGCTATTTTAAAATACTTAGTTGTGCTCTTAACATACTCAATTGTGCTCTTAAAGTATACACTTCACTTACTAATGGACAATTGTCATTTAAAGTTTTCTTGAATGTAGTATACTATTATAATTCATGATATAATTTGACAATTGATTCATTCATAACTGATCATATTAGAAGCATAATTGATCATATTAGAAGCATAATTGAACATACTAGAAGCATAATTTGTAGAAACAGGACATCATATTAGAAGCATAACTGAAACATACTAAAAGCATAACTGATCATATTAGAAACTGAACACTTTAACCATGAAAATGAATGTGTTAAGATAGAAACTGATCATATTGCAGTTTACTCTCCTCTATAGGCGCGGCTTGGGCTGGGCCGTCTCACCTTGAGACGGTCTCGACCAAGACCGGCTGATTAAATATAAGGAGCCGGTCACAAGTCATCCAACATCACTCCGAGAAAACTGATACAATAGATGGGATTATTCATGGTTAATTGATAGTTGGGATTATTGTAGGAAAATCGAAGATAATTGGGATTATTCTGGATAATTTTTCCAAAAATAAAATACATAAAACAAATATACAATCCAGCAGGTTTATTCTTATCTATTTACGAATATTGACTTCTTCAATCTCCAAAAACTCCTACAAACACAATTAATTTCAAATAACCACCTCATAATATAATATTAATTCTATTTTAAAATAATAATAATAATAATAATAATAATAATAATAATAATAATAATAATAATAATAATAATAATAATAATAATAATAATAATAATAATAATAATAATAATAATAATAATAATAATATGGACAAACTTAAAAGAACAGAGAGAGTAATATATTTGTTTTAAAGCAGGGATTTCGGTTCGTAAGGCAGCACCTGTGGGGTTCTCTTCAGAGGCGGGGAAAGATCTTAGGTCAGCGGATCTCCTCTTGATCAATTGGTTTCATGGCAATGATGCTTGTGTGGATGTAACGAGAGTTTCGTCCTTTGCTGGCACAGGAATATCATCATGGGCACCTGATGTTTCTTTATCCAATGTTGCGGACAAAAAGAGGAAAAAATACTCGACTAACTGTGAGGAAAATTAATCACAAATTCATCCCTTTTGCTTTCTCTACTTTTGGAGAGTTAGGCGAAGACGCACTTGACCTTTTATGAAGGATCTCTTCGTTTTCTTTTAGCAACCCTAGTAGCAATCTAGGGCTTACATTTTTCATCGCCTTGCTTTTTGCATTCAAAAGATTGTGTGTGCTTAGGTTATCACTCAACTCCCCACCAACTTTTTATAAAGTCTTTTCCATGAAATAAAATGCAGTTTATAATAAAAAATTAGTAATAATAATAATAATAATAATAATAATAATAATAATAATAATAATAATAATTTTGTGCATTGCACGGAATTCCATACCTATAACCATGGTTATCAGAATCTCGATCCTGATCACCGATTCTACGATCTTACGATCCAAAATTAGGCGACCGATCCGGATCGTAGGTAGGATCTTAAATTGGTAGAATCGTACGATCCTACTTAGCTCTAAGATTTAAGTGGTAGGATCATAACACGATTCTACGATCCTACGATCTTACGATCCGATCCTGCTAGGGTAGTTTCAATCGTATAAAAATTTCATATAATCCAGATTTTACTTATGTATATATATGAATATATCTAAACAATTATATCAATTTGACTAAAATTCACGTTTTTCTCGATTCGAATTTTAATAATGATTATTAAAGGTATTTTTTTACAAAACTTAATAGTTGAAATCAAATAAGTGTTAATTTAAACCTTAAAACATAAAAAAGAACAAATACAATTGAAAACTAGTTATCTAAAGCATATAAATGCATATTTGTAGGATCACACGATCCTACGATCCGATTCTACCGATTTCGATCCTACCCCCTCAACGATCCTACGTAGAATCCCGATCCTAACAACCTTGCCTATAACCAATACTATTCAAAATATTCTGAATCAATATTATGCATAACTAATTAATTATCAAGATTCATTGTCAAAAACATAGGAAAAACATATAATAATGTGTAATTACTAGAGTTATAACCTAGAAAAAATATAATCAAAACACATTCATTCTTTGAGATCATCAAATGAACAAATTAGTATATATCATGAACCTACAATTGGAATAACAATGTATTGAATGAATATAAAATTCCAAAAAAGAAAATAACAATACCTCATTTATATATATATATCTATATATATATATATACTATATATATTATATATATATATATATAATCTATATACTCTATCTATATATATATATATATATCTATATATATATATAATATATATATATCTATATAATATATACTATCTATATATATATATATCTATTCATATCTATAATAATATATATATATAGAGAGAAAATTATATTAAACCACCTAGTATATACACTCTTTTGTAAAAAACCACCTTAAATAAAATTTTTTGCAAAAAACCACCTTACTTAATACCTTTTTTTGCAAAAGACAACCAACTGTTATAATTCGTTAGTTGACCGTGAAATTTAACGTTTGACCATACTTTAATACTCTCACGTGCCTCTCACGTGACTCTAATTAAAAACCCAACACCCTTTCTCCTTCTTCACTATACCTTCGAACAAGATTTGATACAGCTAACCCAACACTCTTTCGTTCTTTTGTTGCTGCCTCACTCTCACTCTTTAGAAAATTAAAGCAATTCATTTTCCTTTCTTGCATCTCAGTGAAGACCACATCATCTTGGTATGATTATTTTTTTTTTTAAAATTTTCGGTTTTTATATATTTTAGGGTTTGAAATAATTTTCGAAATTAAGCAAATATTTTGGTTATCTTTGTTGATTTGTAATTGTTTATTTTACACCTTTTGAATTGATTGTTGATCTTTGTGAATTATTTTTTAGGGTTTTTCGAATTTTGGTTGTTTAATGTCATGAAGAAATTAAAAATCAGAAAAAGGGCAAGTAAATTGAAAAACCTAGTTGGTAATGACGTGGATGCTGACGTGGGTAGTGTAGGGAATCTTAGAATAGATGATGTGGTAATTGAAACAGCTGATGTGGTAGATAAGGTTGTGGGTGAGTTGGAAAGTGTAATTGCACATGGTGATGTTGGGGAAAAGGGACCACTAGTCAAACATATGGGTATTAATGAAGTATTGAATGATAATTCTAGATCTAAAACACAAAAATCAGCAACTATTTCTACCTTGACACCCACAGAAAACAAGAGAGCCCTTATTGAGGAACAAGTTCCTGATATTGATATTGAAGATAGTAGTGATGAAGATTACATTGGTGATGAATATGAGCATGAGGATGATGATGATTTATTTGCAGAGAATGTAGTTTATGGTCTTGATGATGTGTTCATAGGTGATGATGAACTTAGAGTAGCATTAGATAAGGAGCTTGTTGAAGAAAACAATAGAGACAATTACTGTAATGGAGAAGGGGATGAAGTGGAGTCCGATGACGATGATTTGGGTGCATTGGATCTTGATGAAGAAGGTATAAGCAGCTATCCTACCTTCAATCCTGAGGTTGATTTTAAGGGTAAGATCAATCTTTCTTTAGGCCTTAAATTTCCTTCTACTTATGTGTTTAGGAAAGCACTTAGGTACCATGCTATTGAGTGTGGTTACAATTACTATTACCTACATAATTGTAGAAGTAGGATTACTGTGTATTGCTTCAATAGGTGTGATTGTAGTAAATCAAGAGCTAGAATTGTGAATTGTGTTTGTGGGAAGGAGAAGAAGTGCAATTTTAAGGTCCACGCTGTGAAGTTGAATGATGAGGAGACTCTTCAAATAAGGACTTATATTGCAAACCACACTTGTGGCCATCAACACCAAAATAATAAAGTCACCGCTTTGTATTTGGACAGCATATACACAACAGCATATACACAGCATATACACCACAATATACACAATCTGATAATCTGGACAGCAAGAAAAAAATATACCGATTGAACCCCATGAACAAGAACAAAATATAATCTTCATTGATGATAATCATATTACAAAAGGTTAAATATTTCCAATTGATACCCAAATCGCTAATACAAATTCTAAAATAAAACAAAAGCTTCATTTACTAAACTTAATTAGTAGAACCAACAAAAAACAACATAAAAACCCTAAGATAAAAAACAAAATCTGATTTCCATTCTTTCTCACATTCACCAATTTCTTCTTTGACCTTTTAAGTTCAGTAATAGCTTGATCTTTTTCATATTCCAAGCAACAAACCCTTGAACTCAGAATCTTGATTTCGGTTGCTAATTGTCGCTTCTCTTCCACAAGTGTGTTTGTGACTTTTTTTTGCCAATCACACATTTCAGGTTCATCAATCCACTTAAACTTTATGCAACCTCTCCAATTTGTGTCAGGATCATAAAAAGCACAAGTCTTGAACCTTCTTCCAGGATTTTCCTTGCTCCATGAAACTCTCTTTGCAAATGGAGCTCCACACCCACATTTCTCGGGCTTCGAAGTTGCTATTGAAGAAGGGGAAACCATTAGTAAGCAATTGAAATAAATATATCTTGAATGGATTATAGAAAGATGATGAAATTGGTTGAGTTTGATTCTAGGGTTTTTTTTTCAAGAAGAGAGAAGAATGAAATGGGGGTTGTGAAGAAGGACTGATCGACATTTCAAGAGAAAGAATAGCAATTGGGTTTTTATTTGGTCTCACGTGAGAGACATGTGACAGGTACTAATGGTCAATTGTTAAATTACACGGTCAACTAACGGATTATAGCGTTTGGTTGTCTTTTGCAAAAAAAGGTATTAAGTAAGGTGGTTTTTTGCAAAAACATTTATTTAAGGTGGTTTTTTACAAAAGAGTGTATATAATAGGTGGTTTAATATAATTTATATATATATATGTATATATATATATATATATATATATATATATATATATATATATATATATATATATATATATATATATATATATATATATATATATATATATATATATATATATATATATATATATATATATATATATATATATATATATATATATATATATATATATATATATATATATATATATATATATATATATATATATATATATATATATACAACTAAAACAAAAAACGTTGACATCATCATACCTACAAACTTATGAGGTGTCACCTTGTGGAGTAAAGTTTTCCCTCCAATATAGGATGATGATGTCACTCTATTATATAATGAAATTGGATTTCAATGGTGTTCATTAATATTGATTATTATCCTAATATGTATTAATCAATACATTGAAATTGGTTAATTTTCTCAACAATGCCTAAATGCATTTGGAATTGATTTGTTTATTTAGTCAAAACATGTAAATGCACTATTGGAATTGGTCAATGCAATCAACCATACAGGAGATTCAAAGAGCTTATCGCCTGTACGGAAGAGGAAGGTAGGACACAAATGAAAGAGTGGTACAAAGAAGAAAAACGAGAGGCGAAGAAAGCAGTCGCGAAGGCAAAGAGTCTAGCTTTTGAAGTCTTCTATTAGAAGCTTTATAAAGAGGGGGAGAAATATATTTTCAAGTTGGCTATAGCCAGATCTTGGCGGCGGGAAGACTTAGGGGCAATGAAGTATATCAAGGATGAGAGTGGACGAGTACTCATTAGCCAAGAGGACATCAAATTAAGATGGCATCAGTATTTTTCCAAATTGCTCAATATGTCAAGGGGTCCTATACAGGTAAGTCGACAGACTTTGGACACCCAAAGGACACAGGTTTGTGGGTCGATTAGTGATATAACCAAGGGCAAAGTGATAGAAGCCCTCAAAAAGATGGGGAGATTTAAGGCAGTCAGACCAGATAATATCCCGATCGAGGTGTGAAGGAGCCTAGGGGAGGAGGGAAATTAATGGCTTACTAATCTCTTTAATGCAATCTTGCGACCTAATAAGATGCCAGAGGAGTGGAGGATTAGTACAATTATCCCATTGTTCAAGAACAGGGGGGATGCACAAGAATGCGGGAACTATAGGGGTATCAAACTCCTAAGCCATACTATGAAACTGTGGGAAAGAGTTATTGAGAAAAGGATTAGACGGGAGACGGTGATTAGAGAGAACCAGTTTGGTTTCATGCCGGGAAGATCAACTACCGAGGCGATTCATATTTTGAGGAGATTGATGGAAAAGTATAGGGAGCGAAAGAAAGATTTGCATCTCGTGTTCATCGACCTGGAGAAAGCGTAAGATAGAATACCATGAAGCATCGTTTAGGATAGCCTCCAGAAAAGAGGTATTTCATCAAGGTACATTGAGGTTATACAGGACATGTATGACAGAGTCTCCACTAACATTCGACACCGGTGGGGCTATTAGAGACTTTCAGTATTAGAGTGGGCCTACATCAGGGGTCGGCACTTAGTCTTTTCATCTTTGCGGTGATTATGGATGAAATCTCAAAATCCATCTGGGAACCATACAATTGTGTATGCTTTTCGCAAACGATATCGTTCTGGCCACAGAAACTAAGGAGAAGGCTAATAGTAAATTGGAAGAATGGAGGGAAGCCTTGGAGGGTAAGGCGATGCGCATAAGCCGTTTGAAGACATAATACATGCGATGTAACTTCAGTGGGACAGAATGTTAGGGGAGCCGGAGGTGTCCATTGGGGGAGAAGTGGTTGTATGTACGTCCAAGTTCAAATACCTAGGTTCTGTTATTTAGAGTAATGGGGAGATTGATGGGGACGTTACAAACCGTATACAGACAGGATGGCTTAAGTGGAGAGCAGCGACTGGGGTGCTTTGTGATAAACGATTCCCTAGTAGACAGGTCGAGTCATTTTCAGCTTCGGATCATATATAAATGGGTCACTAGAGCATTGACTTGAACCAGACCCATTTATTTAAGTGGGTCGAAAATTAAAACCCCGACCTGATCTGTAGCAGGTCGGTCAACCTTCTTTTTACCCATTTAACCTGCTATGTCATTTGGGTTTTTTTGGGTCATTTGACCCATAAGTTCAGGTCATCATAATTTTGACCCATTTGACCTGCTAATAACCCATATAGCCATTTACAATTCATTACAAAGATAAATTAAATCCATCATTCTTAAGGCAACATAATTAGTTTCTACAAATATCAAAAGTTTTCAAAATGGTTGCATACTACAGTATTACCTAGATAAAAGTCGTCGAATGTCAACAAACAAAAAAAATCACTACAAATTGTTTTGTTGACAAGCCTAAACCAAAACATAATTAGTTTCTACATCATAGTGTAAAATAAGGTAGCCCAGGAAGATACTTTTGAGCTAAATTCATGTTGATCGAAACTTGGACTTGGACTAGGGCAAAGATATGTCTTCTTTTTCTTCAACTTTAATCTTCATTACCATCCCACAAAGTTCATCCAATTGTGATTCTATTACCTTTGATAAGAAAATAAAGCAGAACATAAATAAGACTTAAATGATGAAAGAAATAAAAAAAAGAAACGAGCAGGAATGAAAAATAGAAACATAATGAAGAACAAAGACATCAATAAATGAAATGAAATGAAACTAGCAAATAATCTAAAGAACAAAAGGAAATAAAAAAATGAAAAATAGCAGATCCAAAAGAACAAACAAACAGAAATGAAGAACAAATGAAAAAATCCAACAGAAATAAAAAAAACAAAAACATAGCAGATCCAACAGAAGAAACGAACAACATTGAAGAACAAACAAAAAAATCCAACTGAAATTAAAAACGAACAGAAATGAAGAACCAACGAAGACATGAAACTAGCAGATTCAAGAAGAGGAGAGAAATAGTTCTTACCTTAGATTCAAGAAGAGGAGAGAAGACTAGAATGGTGAGAAATCTCTGAGATGCGCCGCAGCCGGTAGAGAATATATATTTAAAGGAAAAATAAAACAACTGGTTAGGGTTAATTAATGGGCTTGGGTTGGGGTTTTTTTTAATATATGTATAATTTTTTTTAAAATATTCGTGGGTTAATATTGGGTAACATGGGTCGACCTGACCTGATTGACCCATTTAATAAATGGGTTAAATAGGTTTTTTTCAGGTTTAAAAATTCAACCTGAACCTAGCCCATTTAATAAACAGATCAGGTCGGGTTGACCCATTTATTAGCAGGTCGGTTTTAGATCAGGTTAGCAGGTCGGGTCAGTTTTTGCCGGCACTAATTGTACGGGACCGAATGTTGGCTTGTAAAAAAGGTTTTCAAACAGAGAATGGACGTAACAGAGATGCGCATGCTGAGATGGATGTGTGGCAAAACTATGATGGACAGGATAAGAAATCAGGAGTTTAGGGAGAAGCTAGGGGTTGCACCTCTCTCTGCAAAGATGCGGGATAATAGGCTACGATGGTTTGGGCATGTGCAGAGAAGCACCCATGATGCCCCAGTAAAAAGGATCGAGCGCATTGTAGTGGAGGGCAAGAGAAGCCGAGGAAGACCTAGGAGGACGTGGGAGGAGCAGATTAAGAGTGACATGCATGGTCTTCACCTCTCTAAGGACCTGACCAGGGATAGGGCCAAATGGAGGCGCCTTATCCACGTCCTAGATTTCTAGATTTGTATGTCTCTATGCTTTGGTTTTCGTTAGTGTCCTTTACGGCCTCTTTTACCTGTATCGTTATCTTAGTTATATGCATGTATCCTTTTAGTGGTGTAAGTCACCTACTATGCTTGCGACTAGTTTTTTTTTATGCTTGGCTAACGTGTGTATAAGATGCAGGAGTTCAGATATTTGCAAGTTCTTATCGTTGAAGACTCTTCTTGAGTCGAAGGACTCTTTTGACCGCCCTCTCCTTATGGGTATGAGACGCCGTCGAACCTCCTTCCTCAGACCCTGACCATAGATATATCTTATTAGTTTTTCTAATAAAGTGATAGATATTTTAATAAATTAAATTTTATAAATAGATGGTTTCATATATTTTGTAACACCACGTATTTGAGTGACTTAATATTCGAGATTAAAATAAAATAATAATAATCAAGTATAAGAATTTGAGTGAATTAATATGTGACAAACAACGGCATTTGTCGCGTATTGGGTTATCGTTATTAAACTGATTTAATTTTTCATGTGTGTTAAAATTAAACCCAGGCAATCAATCACAATATTAATTAATTAATTAAAAAAAATTACTTAGTAGTAATTAAGAGGGGTGGCCGATTGTATTGGGGAAATTGGAGGGTTTTTGTAACTCCCTTCTTAAGTGTAGTTTATGACAAATTTAAGAGGGGGTTATGGGTAGCTTAAGGGTTGTGGATTTGTGTATAAATTGGCTAGATTGTGAGATGGTTTTCCATTTTGCTCTTCTTCATTGAAACAAGACAAAAATCCCCTTTTTCTTCCTCTTATTTTCGGCTCTTGTATAAAAGAAAAATAAAAGACTTTTTGTGATCATTCAACCAATAATTCAAGGGTGAGTATAGTTCAATTATTAATATGGGATTTTTACTTTTTAAAGAAAGTTATATTTTATATGAAATATATGATGATATCCTATGACTTCTAGGAGGATTGAGTATTTTTATGTAATTTTTATTTATATATCCTTTAACAAAATTAATTTGTTAAAAGGGTTAGGACAAATTGTGTAAAGTTTTCCATTGATTTATATTCCTTAACAAATTCAAATTTGTTATAGGAATAAAACCTTTTAATATTTAAATTTATTTCATGGTTTAAAAATCTCTTGCAAAATTTCAATTTGCTAGAAGGAATTTAGTAGTGTGAATTAAGTGAAATAAACATTCATGTTTTTTATTTTTTGTATAAATTCCTTAACAAAATTTGATTTGTTTAAGGGGTTGAATTTATTTATATGTGTGATTAGAATCATATGGATGTTTTGGCTTATGATCCTCTACAAAATTCGATTTGTGAGAAGATCAAGTATTTAATTCCATTATTTTAATTTATTGCTTTTAGTGGGTGTTTGAGTGGTCTTGTGTATGAGAATGTTTTAGTTAATGGTTTTGTGTTTGATGATGGATAAATTTATGTGTGAGGTAATATTATATGTGGTTGGAAATGCTAGGTGATTGTATGATAAGGTATATGAATTGTGTTGTTTTAGGATTCGGGTTTTGTTAATTTTCTTAGTTATGAATTATAAAGTGAATCTTTCTTTTTATATAAAAGAAATGATAGATATGTGATATAATGAGTACGTGGCACGAACTTTCCGGATAGCAGTAGCTGCCCCGGAAGTGACGCCTCATATTCTATTAGGTGAGATGCGTTTCGTTGTCGTTTTGTTTAACCGATATGTTAAAAGTCGTTTAAACGCTTAAAATAATTAAAAATAGTAAATGGATTTTAGAAACTTTTAAAATTGGTGTCCAAGGTAATTGATGCGTTCCGGACGCAGTGGTGAAGTCGGATTTTTCATTTGGATTTTCTAAACTGTCCAAATTGGCAGTTTAAGTATCTAGTTAAAATATAGAATTTTGAGTTATTAGGAAATTGATGAAATTAATTAAAATTACTAAGTCTTATTGATATCTTAGTGGTATAGAATGAGTTAGAAGTGTAAACACGTTCTAATACGTGTTTGTTTTGTGTGCGTGTTTGTTTAGGACCTCGATTCATAAGAGGGTGAAATTCCTATAGCATTTGAATACCATTGTTCGCTGTTGCTTAAAGGTACACGCTTAGACCATACTATTTATGTGGTTGTGCGAGTAATGTTGTTTCATTCTTGATTATTGCATTGTGACTCACATAAGGATTAGACACCTCAAATAATTTGAAAGAAGTTTAACTTGGAAATTGAGGATTGATGTGTTGATATCCCAAGGGGGTTAATATTTTGGAATGAATTATATAATTTTGTTCCCATGGCAGTTTTGGATCATAACGGTCACCATGGGGGTATGCATACTTTAACCTCTGACGACCCGAACAAGACGGGCAACGTCTTAGGTCGGTGGTTGCCTTGGGATTAGCTCTCCCAAGTGTATTCCCCCAAATGAATTAGATTATTACTTGGACGACCCGAATAGGACGGGCAACGTTTCAAGTTGGGGATTTTGAATAAATATAGTAGAGCCTTTGCATGCTAGGGTGAACACATTGCTTGTTTTCCACTTGTTGATAATTTGTATGTTGTCTCTGACGTGTATCGGATTGTTCTTTGAAACCTGCTTCCGTTGTCGATCGACGGCTAGCAGGTTGATTGCAGGTGGGGTTTAGAGTGAGGTTCGAGTTAGGATCACATCACCAAGACCGCGTTTTATGTAATAAGAGCTATAGTAGAAAATAATTTACATTTATGTAATGGAACTTAGACTAGTTTGTTTTGACTTTTAGTTAGACAGGCCGATGGGTTCTCAAGTTGTAATATGGAACTTTTATAATCTTGTGGCTACTGTACGTTTTACTTTTCTGCTTAGTTATATTCCGTTATCGATGGAACGTTGACGATCTTGGATGAGATTTTTCCCACTAAGTGTCCAGTTGTGAACCGGAGACATATTTTTATATGATTATCCGACTCACACGAACCAGACCGTTACAATTGGTATCAGAGCCAACGTTCCCTTAGAGATAAAGGAATACTTGACCTTAGTAGAGAGAGTTGGAGTATGACCAATGTGTTGAAAATTGGCTGTTTTGTGATATGTCTTGGGGTATGTTTGGGAAGGGACCGTTAAGACTTTATAATAGTATAGGTGACTTCAGTTGTCAACAATCTTTTAATTACCCTCCGTTTTATGCATATGTTGAGGATCATGGACAAAGGAAAGGCCCCAATGAACCCACACACCCCTATCCAAACCAACGTCGTATCGAGCTTTGATCCGGAAACTGCATGGAGGAAGGTTGTGAATAATGACATTTGGAAGATAAGAGATGGAGAGAGCACCCTAGATTATAAGGAATTGATGCATATGATAAAAACAAAAGCCGATAGGGTATGTTACGACCTAGAGTTGGATCTAGATAGGTTACACCATTTATCTGAGTCAAGGAAAACGGTAGAAGTAACCCAGGGGGAGCCAAGTGGAGTTAACTTCCAAAACGGACCCTTAGAAGGGGAGGGGTATGATGGAGACGAAGAAGAAGACCCCGAAGAGGAGGAGGAAATGGAAGAGGAGGAACGCTATGAAGAGGTAGAGCCTATGGAGGAGGAAGAACTCCATATAAAGGAGGAATCTGATATAATTATGGAGCAAATAGGGGATGGGTATCTATCTGACCCTCCACTAGTAGACCTCAGGGCACAGGTTGGGGATGTTTTTGGGATGCGAGACCCTAAACAGGAATCACTTAGCCCTATTGAGAATGCTAATGAAGATGAGAGAGAAGGTTGGGGATCGCACTATGATCTTTATGGATTTAGGGTTGAATCTGGAAGGGAACAGTCAGATGAGGAGGATCCTGAAGAAGAAGAGGAAGAGTTACTAACAAGCCATCCGATGGATAGCGATTGGGAATCGGAAGGAGGGTATATGAGTTCTAGTACTGACTCCGGGGACGATGGAAATGATGAAGATTTTGACATAACAAATTATGATGAGTCTGCTGATATTATGGATGCTTGGCGTTAATTTCTTAATTTACTTTCCTATTGTTTTGTTACCGTTTTAGTTGTTCTCTTCTCCTAATAATGTAAAACGCTTGGCGTAAGTTGTTATAATTTAATAAAAAAGTATCAATAGAGCATTATATTGAGTTGTTTTCTATACTCTCTTTTTATTTCTTTCTTTTGTTTTGTTAGTTATGCATGATATATATGAATGGTTTAATAGCTGTAAGCCTGTAACAGTTAATAATATACTTATAGACAATTGAATGTGTGTATGTGTGATTATTTATTTATTTATTTTATTTATTCCAAGCACCTCTTTCCTTGAAAACTATAGGACCTTAGGACACATTAGTAATTAGTATCGTTCTTTTTGTTGCAGAAGATGCCTCCTCTCTCCCGAAAAAGACTAGCTAGAAACGGAACTAACCGAGCCTTAAGGAGCTTGGTTAAGGCGTTAGCTGGGGTTGGTACACCACAAGTGAGATCCTTGTCTGAACAGGCTTCTGAAATGAGCAAGAGGATTAGCCAGAACAAACCATCTCCTTTTGATGGTAAGGGAGAACCATCAGAACTTGAACATTGGTTACGAGAATTTGACAAACTTTTCGATGTAGTAGAGTGTCCAGAAGAACTGAAAGTTAATCAGACAGCATTTTATTTGACTGGGGAAGCTGACTATTGGTGGGCGAATAGTAAGGCAGGGTTAATGGAGCAAGTTGAGGGACTTTTCGATTGGGATATGTTTAAAAGGGTTATGCGGGAGAAGTTTTACCCTTTACACATGAGAAAGGACAAGTCGAATGAGTTTGCCCGATTTGAAATGGGTAGTTTGACTATGGATGAATACTACCACAGGTTCATGGAGTACATTTAATACTGTCTAGATGATGTACCCATTGAAGAGAAGAAAATGCAACGGTTTGACCTGGGATTATCTTTCGATATTCAAAAGCATATTGAAAGTGATCGCTACAGCACGTTAGAGCATATGTATAAGCGTGCAGCTCAGGTAGGGAATATTTTAAGGAAGGAAAAAGAAAAGGAGAAGAATAGCTTTACAGAGAAGAGGAAGGAATTGGTAAGTCAGACCTCAGGAGCACCTGCAGGTTTCCATTTGAAGAAACCAAAAACCTTTGGTGGCTTTCAAGGGAGCAGTTCTGGTGTGAATCCTGGATACAGGGGGGAAGCAAGGCCGGCAAAACCTTTGCTAGATCGGGATGGAAAGGAAAGGAAGTACTTCTGCAGGAGGTGTAAGAAAAACCACCCCGGAAAGGATTGCGAAGGGAATTTAGTTGAATGTAATTTTTGTCATAAGAAGGGACATAGGGAGTACGAGTGCTACATACAGAAAGGGAGTGAGAATCAACCGCTAGGGGAACAACACCGGCCCCAACACCAGATTAGTTTTGGGAGGCAAGGAAATTGATAACGGGTTTTTAGCGCGTCGTTATACGCTAAGAACCTAAGCTATGCAAACACATTTATAAACACCCTAGTTACAACTATAGCGAGTATAGAGGTAAGTTTGGGGATCGAACCACAAGGACAAGGGGTGTTAGACTAGAGAGTTGGTGTGTGGAGGGTTTGATGGTTGGTAAGAAGGTGGGTGTGTGAACTAAACTAATGATAAAAACAAACAATGAAAGAAAGCGGGCTTAGGTTAGGTCCACCCTAGGTAGGTCTATTGGAAATAGAGATAGGTTAGGTCGAAGGAGATTGAACGAAGGTCAATCGAGACACTCTAGTTGGCATGGGGAAGTTGACGACCTATAGTCTATACGAACGACCCATAATCGCCCTATGTCTCACTAAGGAGTGGCGGGACAAGATATGCAACGAATATCAATCAATCAAACCAACATCATCCTCAAACATCTTCCTAAACATTAAACACAAGACCAAAACCCTAGGATTTCTCTAACCTAAAACCCTAAAATCTACTCTAGCATGTGAAAGGAAGAAACAAGAAGAGAGGAAAGCAATAAATCTATCATAGAAAGCATTAAAGAAGAGAAAGGCATGAAAACATTAAAGGGAAAGCATAAAAGAAAGAAATGAAGAACAACAAAGCATGAATGAAAGAGATGACATGAAAGCATTAAATCTACACTACAAAAGCAATAAATGAAAGCATTAAAGAAAGCAATAAAGATAGAAAAGCATTAAATGAAGAAAACTTACATAAATGAGAGTGCTACAATGAAGAACAAAACATAAATGAAGAACAAAATTAATCTAGGGCAAAAACTAAGAGAAAAGCAATAAAGAATGATGAACAAGAGAGGGAGAGTTTCTCCCAATCAAGTCATGCCCTAAACATTCAGATTAGAGCCTTTATATAGGCTGTACAAGATGGGGGAAATAACCCTAAAAGATCCTACGTGGAAAAGCTTGCGAAAAAATAAAATTGCGCTGATTTTTTGTCTCATTCGGCCGAATCTGAGGTTGCCTTCGCCCGAATGGTCACCCATTCGCCCGAATGAGTGCCATTCGGGGTTTCCAGAGACTCCAGAAACATTGGTCTTAAAAAATACTTCCATTCGACCGAATGGATTTAGGCATTCGCCCGAATGATATGGGTTCGCCCGAATCTGCTAACAAATTCGCTCGAATGGCTGAGCAGCAGCTTGCTTCTTGATGTTTAGTTCCCATTCGACCGAATGTAGGTTTGGGTTCGCCCGAATGCAGTTCGAACATGCCAAAGTCTTCCTTAAAATGTGTCTTTGAGGTGCCGGAAAGCCATGGGACTTTGCGAGGACTTCGAACATGACTTGAAATGCTCGGGAATGCCTTGAAACGCGTGCCTTATCTTCGATTCAAGTGTCGAAATCTCGTACGCAACGAAAACACCTCAAAATCTCCCGAAAACACCTAAAAACACTTAAGAGCACATGGAGACAAGATCGAAGTGAAATCATGCGTAAAGTGTGTAAAAACCAATATAAAACGCGAGATAACGACACATAAACGGGGAGATAAATGTGCTCTAAATCGAGCACATCAACACCCCCAAGCTTAACCTTTGCTAGTCCCTAGCAAAGAGACTAGGTAGGAACAACGTGAAAGCACAAGGGCAACCCACAAACAAACTAACTACAAAAGCAAAACAAAACTGAACTATGAAAGCGATAAAACCTAATACTCACTGTCATAGGAATCACGGTCGCACTTAGCACGTACGACAAGCCCTTTAAACCTCAAGGTCTCCCAAAGAGGACGAGTTAGGTCTCGTGAGGGTTTTCAGAAGGAGACCCACAAATCCAAAGCAAACAAACATGGTGAGCGGAGAACAAAACAATACAAGCATGTGCATGGGCAAAACTCTTCCCTAGCCATAGGTGTGCAAGTACAATGGTCTCAAAGGCGCAATACCGAAGAGAACGACAAATTCCACAAGCTTGAGATCACTAGGGCAAGCAACAACACAGGCTATGCCACCCACTACCTAAAGAGGTCACAAGTCTACACTCCCCGGGTAATTTCTCAAAAGATGTGAGAAATATGCAATAACGCTCATGTGTTTGATTTAGGATCGTGTTTCGCTCAAAATCTTCCGACTAAAGATGAGTCGGGAATCAAACACCTAATAGGGGAGAATCATGGGGATTGTGTCACATCTAACTCCAGTACAGAACAAACTAATCGGACCAAGTCGAACAGGTTAGCACAAAGGGTTGTAATGTTGGCTTAGGGTTAAGGTGGGATATATTTGGGAATGTGGAGCTAAGCAGAGGATAGCAAGTGACCCTAAACAAATAACCCACAAACATCTCATGACAAACCAATGAACACTATATCCAAACACCATAAATAACCCAAATAACTCATATAAGCACAATGATCTCTATCATCAAACACTATCAAAATATGTAAAATCTCATAAGCACAAGTGTCTCCAAGCTCATCTCCCAATAATATAATGACCTTCTCACTCACATGAATGTGTATGTGTATAAAACTCAATGAATAACAAGAGAGAGGTCTCCACAAAACATAGAATGTGTATGAATAACATCAATGAAAGCATGGGAGGAAATAGGGGAGAAATAGTAAGAGCTGGATATGAAATGAATAGAGTCATATGAAACCAACAACCAACAACATAACCAATAACCCACTAATCACTGTAGCACATAACAAACCCCACTATCACTAAGCTATCCTCTAGGTAAGAGGAGGGAACATTTTGGCTCATGTGGAGGCTAAATAATGTAGCTACAAAAGAATAGGAAAGGCAAAAACTTGGCTTAACCTAAAGTCAATTGCGTTCAAGGTAGGCTATTTGGCTATGTAGTTAAATTCTAGCGAACGTGTTATCATCCCTGGTCTCAAGAAAAGTCGACTATACTGGAGAAGAACCGACACAATACTTAGATCCCCTAACTAGCACTCATAATGAATGGAACTCGCAAGGAGTCCAAGAAGGCTCAATCCTTACGGCTAGTCGAAATGCGCCTCTAAAGGTAGACAACCAAGCCACAAACCAAGCAAACCCCAATTCCCCCAAGCTATGTGGAAAACAGTCGAACTCTAGGTCCCAAAACAGGCACAAGGCTAAGGAAATACGAGTTTGCAAAAGGACGTGAAATGTGCACAACAGAAGCTTGCATGTAAGACTCATAACTCAACCATTTATTGAAAGCAAGGATAAAACACGACTATACAACCTAAACATGGAAATATACAAACTAATCAAGACAAAAACTAAACAAACTAAACATGCGAAAAACTAAAAGAAAAACTAAGCACTAGTTACAATAATGCAAATCTTTCGGAATTTTGAAAGCGTAAGCGCATCCTCCCCCAAGCTAGCTCAAGAGCCGTCTCGGCGATGGGGAAGGCGAAAGAAAAACCAAAAGAACGAAAGATAGGCATTATTGGAACTAAAGAAAACAAAGCAAACATCATGCAACAACAAACACCGGGTTATCTCCCGCAAGTACTTTTGTTTAACGTCGTTAAGTTCGACGCAACAGCTAACCACCAGCTCAAACAACAAATGAAAAGTTAGGGAAAGAAACCATACCTGAGCTAGGAGCGGACTCACTCCTAGCATCACCATCACCTCGAACATGGTGACCCAAAACTCTCCACTTTGCAATAGTGGAGGAAGTATGCAATGTAGAACCGGGGTCACCCGGATGAAAGCTCAAACATGGGCCTCCCCCAAGCTTAGGTGGAGCCATCTTCTTCTTTTTGTATTCTTTTCTTTTTCTTTTTCTTACCCGCTTCCTCTTGCGGGGTTGCTTGTCAAAACCATCAACTTCTTCATCAATAGGAGCATGCACAAGAACTAACTCCTTCTCCTTCTCATCATCATCAAACTTCTTCTTCATCTCATCATACTTCACCTCGTCACAAGAAAGAACCTCATCATCCATCATCTCATCATCAAACAACTGGGCATCAAGAGCATCAAGCCCTCCAATCTTATCATCATTGGGATCATCAACCAAATCAAGAGAGAAAAGTTGCTCGACCATGGGCTCTTTTGAAGACTTAGCAAACCCAAAAACCGCTTGCTCATTGGGCACCCTTATAGTAATGGTTTCGGCTTCACAATCGATTAGGGCACCCAAGCTCTTCAAAGCATCTCTCCCAAGAATGAGGGGAGTGTAGGGGTCTTCCACCATATCTAGAACAACAAAATCGCATGGGACAACAACGCTTCCCACTTGGATAGGAAGATCCTCAAACTCCCCACATGGCACTTTAATGCTCCGGTCGGCAAGTTGGATGGATTTCTTGGATGGTGTAAGCTTGAAAGGAAGGTGCTTAGCAATACTCATCGGCATGAGGCTAATAGAGGCCCCCAAATCGGCAAGTGCTCCCTTGGGCTTTTTGTTCCCAAGGGTAACGGGTAAAACAAAGGGTCCTCTAGCCTTTTCCTTCTTAGCCCAAGTGCCTTGAACAATGGCACTTACTTGCTCCGGTAGATTGACGACTTCTCTTTCAAGCCTCTTTTTGTTGCCCAAGAGTGTCTTCAAGTACTTAGCATATTGAGGCATTTGCTCCATTGCCTCTAAGAACGGGATTTTCATTTCCAATCGCTTCATATGCTCAAGAAACTTGAGAAATTTGGCTTGCATTTGCTTCTCCACCACCTTATATGGGAAAGGAAGGGGTGGGCCACTTTGGCGTTCACGAGCTTGCCACTCTTGCATTTTCTTCCAATTATCCTCTTGCTCCAACTTCTCTTTTTCTTTCCCTTCATCTCTTTTCTCAACCTCTTCTTCTCTCTTTTCTTTGCAACCTTCCTCAAGAATTTCTTTCTCACCCTCTCCTCCAAGCTCATGCTCAAAATTATCTTGCAAATCATTACCCATAGGAGGACCATCACCCAAATCATCACTTGAGGCTTCAATTGGACCCGGATAGGAAGAACCCGATCTAAGGAAGATCGCCTTGCATGTGTGGTGGTTTGATGGTTGATTAGGAGGTGGAGGTTGGGTGGATGGGTTAGGTTGAGGGTTGGATGGGAAAAGCGTTGGTGGAGGTGGTTGGGCTAATTGTGCAAGTTGGGTCTCCAAATTCTTTTGTTGGGTTTGGAGTTGTGCCATTTGAGCTATCAAGGTTTGATTGAGTTGGGCCAAGGTGCTCAATTGGGTGGTCATGAAGTCTTGGTTGGGATTGGGGTTAGGAATTGGTTGGGTGGTTGGGTATGATTGGTTGGGGTTGGGTCGTGGCACTTGTGGGTAAGGCTTGTTTCCATTGGGTCTAGGAAAACTACCACCGGCTTGATTGTAGTTGTTGTAGCCTTGGTTGAAGTTTCCTTGATCATTGTTAGGATTGAAGGGTGGTCGGGAGGCCGGATTGTTGAACAAAGTGTATTGAGAGTACCCTTGACCTTGGTTCCCATAACCCATAGCCGCTACATGTTCGGGAATGCCCCCAAACCCATCAAAATTCGTTGCTTGGGCCCCTTCATAAGCACTTGACCCATAGTCAACCGATGCCACATGCTCCGGATTTCTTCCCCCACAATAGGATGCATCATGATTAGTACCCCCACAAATTCGGCATGAGAAACGTTTCGCTTCATTAGCGGCGGAGACATTGGAGCTTGCTTGGGCTAGTTTAAGCTCGGACAACTTCTTATCCATCATGGCTTCAATTTTTGCACCAATCGAATCAAGGCTTGCACCATTGACCACGCCCCTTTGTTGCTTACTCCCACTAGCACCACCCCAAGTGCTATTCTTGGCAACCTCTTCGATCATACCCTTCACACGGTCGCATGGGATTTTTGAGAGTTGCCCACCGACCGCGGAGTCTAGTAGTGCCTTAGTCGAATCATCGAGCCCGTCGTAAAAGAAGGTATTCAAATGGTTCTCCCCATATTCATGATGGGGGCAAGCTCGGAGCATACCCTTAAATCTAGTCCAAGCGGCACATAGGCTTTCATCCTCTTCTTGTGTGAATGACGCGATCTTTTTGCGCCAATCTTGCGTGCGGTTTGTAGGATAGAACCTTTCAAGGAACGCCGTTCTCAATTGCTCCCAAGTAGTGATGGAGTTGGGCTCTAAGCATTTATACCAATCTTTGGCGTCCCCCGCTAGACTAACCGAAAAGAGGCATAACTTGATGTAATCGGGGTGGTTAGGGCATTGAGGTATGAACCTACAATTCTCCGTGAATGCCTCCAAGTGTATGAGAGGACATTCGTTTCTTAGCCCGCAAAATGGGTTTTCCTTAACCATCCTTGTGTTTTGCGGGTCTATGCGGAAGTTCGGTGGGGCATTCGGTAGTACCACGGCCTCTTGGAACTCTCTTGACCCCGGAGTCCCGAATTGCCCAAATAGAGGTTGATTTTCGGCCATTGGAGGAGGATTGGGTCTAGACGATTGTCGTAGAGTAGGAGGAGGAGATCGTCTAGTGACCCTTTGAATCTCTGGATTGTACGGAATGAGTTGTAGCTGTGATCTCCGTGTGGTATAGCTCATGCAAACAACACTAGAAACCAAGCGTAAGCACTGACAAGCAAGAATTATTTAAACAAAAACTAAAGAAAGCAATAAAATGGACTACACAAGCACAAAAGCTAACTAAAACGCCTTGTTCCCCGGCAACGGCGCCATTTTGATAACGGGTTTTTAGCGCGTCGTTATACGCTAAGAACCTTGGTTAATCAAACACATTTATAAACACCCTAGTTACAACTATAGCGAGTATAGAGGTAAGTTTGGGGATCGAACCACAAGGAACAAGGGCTAAGCAAGATTAAGTGCTAGGTGTAGAGAATGGTGTGTGTATGAAATTGGGTGTTTGTGAACTAAACTAAGGAAAGCGATAAACAAGATTAAGATAACAATAATAAACAAACGGGGTTGGTGAGGATTCACCCTAGGTCGATTCTATGTTCTTCACACAAAGCTAAGTCAAGGGAGATTGAGCATGGCTCAATAGAGACACTCAAGATGACATGGGGAAGTTGATGACATATAGTCAATACGAACGACCCATAATCGCCCTATGTCTCACAAGGGAGTGGCAGGACAAGATATGTATCGAATATCAATCATTCAAACCAAAACAACCTCAACCCTAATCTAGCATATGAACAACATTCACCCAACCTAGGGTTTCACCAAACCAAAACCCCTAAGAAATCTACTCTAGCATGTGAAAGGAAGAAACAAGAAGAGAGGAAAGCAATAAATCTATCATAGAAAGCATTAAAGAAGAGAAAGGCATGAAAACATTAAAGGGAAAGCATAAAAGAAAGAAATGAAGAACAACAAAGCATGAATGAAAGAGATGACATGAAAGCATTAAATCTACACTACAAAAGCAATAAATGAAAGCATTAAAGAAAGCAATAAAGATAGAAAAGCATTAAATGAAGAAAACTTACATAAATGAGAGTGCTACAATGAAGAACAAAACATAAATGAAGAACAAAATTAATCTAGGGCAAAAACTAAGAGAAAATCAATAAAGAATGATGAACAAGAGAGGGAGAGTTTCTCCCAATCAAGTCATGCCCTAAACATTCAGATTAGAGCCTTTATATAGGCTGTACAAGATGGGGGAAATAACCCTAAAAGATCCTACGTGGAAAAGCTTGCGAAAAAATAAAATTGCGCTGATTTTTTGTCTCATTCGGCCGAATCTGAGGTTGCCTTCGCCCGAATGGTCACCCATTCGCCCGAATGAGTGCCATTCGGGGTTTCCAGAGACTCCAGAAACATTGGTCTTAAAAAATACTTCCATTCGACCGAATGGATTCAGGCATTCGCCCGAATGATATGGGTTCGCCCGAATCTGCTAACAAATTCGCTCGAATGGCTGAGCAGCAGCTTGCTTCTTGATGTTTAGTTCCCATTCGACCGAATGTAGGTTTGGGTTCGCCCGAATGCAGTTCGAACATGCCAAAGTCTTCCTTAAAATGTGTCTTTGAGGTGCCGGAAAGCCATGGGACTTTGCGAGGACTTCGAACATGACTTGAAATGCTCGGGAATGCCTTGAAACGCGTGCCTTATCTTCGATTCAAGTGTCGAAATCTCGTACGCAACGAAAACACCTCAAAATCTCCCGAAAACACCTAAAAACACTTAAGAGCACATGGAGACAAGATCGAAGTGAAATCATGCGTAAAGTGTGTAAAAACCAATATAAAACACGAGATAACGACACATAAACGGGGAGATAAATGTGCTCTAAATCGAGCACATCAGAAATCGATCAACTGGAGTAGAGCATCACGGTAACAATGGTCAGAGATTTCAACGACAGTTTAATGGGGGACAAGTTTGGTCAGATGGCAATCGGGCTGAGGGTTCGGGAACACCACGAATGGGAAATCAAGGGGGAGGAATGAATGCTCAGTCGGCTGGTGGACGGGTATCTGCAGTCAGTTCTAGGGAAGCTGACCAGACAACGGAGGTGGTTACAGGTACGTTCACCGTCCATTCTATATCTGTTAATGTATTGTTTGATTCGGGTGCTACTTGTTCATTTCTGGCGAGGAGTAAAGTGGACGAACTGAACCTAGAAACTTTTGAGAACGTATCCTATACCGTGGCGGTCCCTTCGAGGAGATTATATACTTGCGATAGATTATATAAAGATGTGCCTTTGAAGATAGGGAAAGTTGTTTTTCTTAGTAGTCTATATGTGTTAGATATGGAGGGTCTGGAAGTAATTTTGGGAATGGATTGGTTAGGAGGGTACAAAGCTACCATTGAATGTAGGGAGCAAAGATGTTGTTGGTAGGACCACGTGGGGAAAACGTTAGATATAGAAAGTTTTCTAAGAGGCCTAAAACAAACTTAGTGTCGACCTTGAAACTACAAAAGCTTGTGAGACAAGGACATCCTTTGTACTTGTGTCACATCATGCAGGATGGAAAGAAGGAGGTGGACCCTAACGATGTCGTGGCGGTAAACGAATTCGTTGATGTTTTCCCTGAGGAGATTCCTGGTATGCCACTGCAAAGAGGAATCGATTTTACGATAGACTTGGTGCCCGGCACGGGACCAATTTCAAAGGCCCCATACCGCATGGCCCCAATGGAGATGGAGGAACTGAAGTCTCAGCTCGAGGAATTGTTGGATAAGGTTTATATCCGACCAAGCACTAATGGAAAAAAACCTATTGGCTGCTACTTATTGGCTGCGGTTTTTAGGCACACGCAGCCAATATGAGTAAAAAAAAATGTGGTAAAAAAAAATTAACAAGGGCTGCGGTTTTGTCTACTGTCCGCAGCCCCAAATTGTAGCCAAAAAAAAAATAGGTAAAGGGCTGCGGTTTTTTAACTGTCCGCAGCCCCAAACAGTCTTCAATATAAGACAATTAACCCAAAAAAAAAGGAAAGGGCTGCGGTTTTAACTTGTGTCCGCAGCCCAAAACTAATGTAACACCCCGGCCCAACGGACCACCGGTGACTACTCATGAAGACTGTAGACTGACCCCACAGACCAACACAAGTCTTTCCAGCGCACTTTGGCCTCACTCGTGCGCACCCGAGAAACTTCCCAGGAGGTCACCCATCCTAAGATTGCTCCCCACCAAGCACGCTTAACTGTGGAGTTCTTAGCAAATGGGCTCCCTAGAAAAGAAGATGCACCTTGTTGATATGAGTAGTCTATCAATCTCTTTTCAAGCTAAATCTGGGGTATCACACTCACCCCCACTTAAGAATACAACGTCCTCGTTGGACCATCACTTCAGGATCTTTTCCCCCGCTAGGTGCGCTGAACACACAATCAGCCACGGTCGCAGGGTCGCTCTGATACCATTTGTAACACCCCGGCCCAACGGACCACCGGTGACTACTCATGAAGACTGTAGACTGACCCCACAGACCAACACAAGTCTTTCCAGCGCACTTTGGCCTCACTCGTGCGCACCCGAGAAACTTCCCAGGAGGTCACCCATCCTAAGATTGCTCCCCACCAAGCACGCTTAACTGTGGAGTTCTTAGCAAATGGGCTCCCTAGAAAAGAAGATGCACCTTGTTGATATGAGTAGTCTATCAATCTCTTTTCAAGCTAAATCTGGGGTATCACAACTAAAGCCCAACCCAACAGATTACATTTAACCCTAAAATAAATCCTAAAAAACGCGCCTCACTCCTCCCTCTTCCCAACTCCTTCCTCTCTCCTCTGCGGTTTTCACTAGTCTTCAAACTCTTCCTACGAACCTAATTCAAAAAAAAAACTGAGATAATTTCTACGAACCTAATTCAACTCTTCCTCCCTCTTCAAAACTTCATTCAAGATCTGGGTTTCGTTAGTCTTCAAACTGAAATAATTTCTGGGCAAAAACTTCTGAGATTTCGAACTGAAATAATTTCTGGGCAAAAACGTGCCTTCCTTTTTTGTTAGTCTTCAAAGATCTGGGTTTCATTTGAAATAATTTCTGGGCAAAAACGCGCCTTCATTCAAGATCTGGGTTTCGTTAGTCTTCAAACTGAAATAATTTCTGGGCAAAAACTTCATTCAAGATCTGGGTTTCGTTAGTCTTCAAAGATCTGGGTTTCATTTTTTTTGTTGTAATTTTTTTCATTGTAATTTTGTTGTAATTTTCGATTTTGTTGTAATTTTCGTTTTTTTTTTGTTTTTTTTTGTTCTTCATTTTTGTTCTTAATTTTTAGGTCTTGATTATTATAAGATTTGGGTTTTTGATTATTGTAAGATCTGGGTTTTTTATGTAAATTTTTGATTATTGTAAATTTTTGATGTAAATTTTTGATTATTGTAAGATCTGAGTTTTTTTATGATTCTCTTCATGTTCTTAATTTTTAGATTTTAATTTTTGATTATTGAAGATGTAAATTTCAGATCCCTTTGTTTGATGTTCTTAAATTTTTAGATTTATTGTTTTTAATAAAAAAAACGAAATTTGAAAAAAAAAAATTTTGAAAATGGGGTAATGGCTGCGGGTTTTTGACCTGTCCGCAGCCCTTTAGTCTTTTTTGGGCTGCGTATTTTGACCGCAACCCTTATCTAATATTAAGGGCTGCTACAATAATGGCTGGGGTCAGAATACGCAGCCCATAATGGCTATAAAACCGCAGCTCTTAAGGTTTTTTCCACTAGTGAAGTGTTTCACCTTGGGGCGCTCCGGTTTTGTTTGTACGGAAGAAGGACGACAGTGTAACAACCCGGCTTATCGTTGACTGAGTAAGACAGGTCGTCACGGGGTTTACTAACCCAAAGATCTCAAATCTCAAATCATGACTCGTGAGAAGGGTCACAATGTCTAAAACATAACCTCAACAACCAATCTTAAATCCGAATAGCTAAGCCAAAATCTAAAATAATCATACAAAGTCACTATATAAGTCTAATGTAATCAATATACAAAGTCTATTACACACTTACTAAAACCCAATACAAACACTACTACTTCCCACAAACTCAAATCTAATGAATCTTTACGGTATACTCTAATCACCTCCGTTATCCCATCGTTCCCGACAGGTACCGACCTGTAAACAATCTAAAAGATGGAAACAACAGGGGGTCAGATAAACTGAATGAGAAGTAACAATCCAAAACACAAAACATAGTAATTCAAAACATCGGTTTAAAAGCAACATCCTTTCCCTAGATCTATGTGCGCACAGGGAGTCTAGTTGAGAGGAACATCCATAGCTCTAAGGCTATGTCACTCTCGGGTGAGGCTAGTCAATATTTGAATGACAATTCACCTCAAATATAGGGAGTAAGGGAGGTTTTCCCTCTACTCCGTCAATGACTAGCTCGTGAGCCCGATCCATTGACCATATCAATATCATCATAATCAATTCATATCAATAATCATCAGTTCAAAACAATTTGATAAAGAAACATTTCGAAATAGTAGTCTGGCCAGACCCATTTTAGGGACTGTTACTACTCACCAATTCCGACGCTTCTGATAGCCAAGATCGATACACCGCAGCTGACTAAAAGGGCTCGTCGCGTAGTCGTATCCTGAAGCATGACAGTAAATATAACGTCACCAAAAGAGCGTTCGATACTACTATACTAATATATAACTTATTACATCTCCTCTACGACTGTAGCTTAACCGACACTCACATAACTAAATCAAGAACACTAATCATCCAATATTCTATTACTTTCAGATATTTCTAAACAAAACCCATAAAATCAATATTTTCACAAACAATCAAGATTCAACAACTCATCCCAAGAATTTAATAATCAATTTTAAGAGTGTAACTATCCAATATTTTACCACAATACGTATCTCTTAACAAAATTCATAATCCTAATATTCTTTAACTCAATATCAATCATTCCAAGGTCCATCTATTCTAATTAAACCAATGTATATACAAATCATAAAATCTACTCCTTAATACAATGGTGGTAATGATTTTTGGTACATAATCAATAAAATAACAAATACTTAGATTAAAAGAGGATTGTTTGAATTATAGTAATATGCAATAATAGGAGGAACAAGGGTACAATCAACACATACCCCTTCGAAACCAATGGCAATGATGACCAAAACAAAGGAAATTGCTGTTGATAGGCCAAGAAACCAGATTTTTTTTTAAAAAAAGAATGTCATTATTTGCTTCCTTCAAAATTTCCAGCCATACACCCAAATTTCAGAAAACCCAGGTGACCCAATTTTTGATTTTGTCAAGAAATCTTGATGCGGGTTAAATTGTATTCTGCCAAATAGAAATGGGCGAACGATAGCTGATTTTCTCCAAGAAGATCAGGAAGAGCGAATCAAAGGCAATTGTTTATTTTGAAAGGTTCAAAGGAGAAGGAATGGAAGCCATCTTACTTTGAAATTCTGAAAAGGAAGCATGGAGGTGGTGATGTATAGTTTTAGGGTTATTCAAGAAATAAGAATTTTGGGAATTAATAGAAATATTAGAAGGAATAAGTAAAGGTATAATATAAGGTAAAAAGAGATTGAAAAATGAGAAGGGGTCAAAAAATATTTTTATTCTCACACTTATGTCCAATTTGTTTTCTCATATTCTAGTCTAATGTGACTTTGTCAATTCAACACAATTTGTCCTTAAAATCATTCTTGACCCATATATCAATTTCGAATTCTAAAGAAAATATTAATTCCTCAAATGTTACATTCTACCCAACTTAAAATAAACTTCGCCCTCGAAGTTAAACTAAGTCCGAAAGTCTTATCTCAATACATTCTCGAATATTCTAACCAAAATAAACTTAAAACTTCTATCAAGACCTAGCATTCTCCAAAATCTTACATAACTACCCAACTTAGAATAAAGTTCGTCATCGAACTTACCTCTAAACAACCTATGGAGATGTAATAGTTATAACGATGCTTAATACTACAAGGATAAACGTGTTTCAAAGCATCCTCTGCTTCCAACGCGACTTCTTCGATAACGTGGTTAGTCTATCGCACTTCACAATTGCTACTCTACCTCGACGTGTATGCGCGTCATCCTATCAAAAATCTGAACAGGTGTCTCCTCGTACAGCAAGGTGCAATCACGATTAAGCTGCTCGAGCTAAAGAACGCGTGAGTCGTAATTGATGTGTTGTCTCTGCTGGGACACGTGGAACACGTCACGCACTTGTCGGGGAAAGCTGGTAAAACGAGTCGATAAGCAACCTCGCCTATGTGTTCAAGAATATTCGAACCTGGGACCTGTTGGACGCATGCCAGCAACTCTACGAACTGAGCTTCTTAATTCCAGCTACGAAAACGATAATCGACACAGACTTGTGATATACAACGAAACATAAACGTCAGCAGAAAATACTTCCAATATTGCATCGACGAACTGAATCTTCTTAGCGCCTCGATCAATCGTATGCGTTCCCCGTTTGATCCCGTAATCCTCACACCTCACATCTTACGTATCCTAAGAAGACTTACTAACTCAAACACCTAGTTTAGTATCACAATCATATTTACTTTCGTTCCTATCTCTTATCTTAGACCTAGATCCTCAAATCACGATTTTCCTAATTCCCAAGATTGTATGCCCGCTAGGTGAACTAACCCTAAGGATTAGTCACGGTCGCGAGTCGGCTCTGATACCAACTGTAACAACCCGGCTTATCGTTGACTGAGTAAGACAGGTCGTCACGGGGTTTACTAACCCAAAGATCTCAAATCTCAAATCATGACTCGTGAGAAGGGTCACAATGTCTAAAACATAACCTCAACAACCAATCTTAAATCCGAATAGCTAAGCCAAAATCTAAAATAATCATACAAAGTCACTATATAAGTCTAATGTAATCAATATACAAAGTCTATTACACACTTACTAAAACCCAATACAAACACTACTACTTCCCACAAACTCAAATCTAATGAATCTTCACGGTATACTCTAATCACCTCCGTTATCCCATCGTTCCCGACAGGTACCGACCTGTAAACAATCTAAAAGATGGAAACAACAGGGGGTCAGATAAACTGAATGAGAAGTAACAATCCAAAACACAAAACATAGTAATTCAAAACATCGGTTTAAAAGCAACATCCTTTCCCTAGATCTATGTGCGCACAGGGAGTCTAGTTGAGAGGAACATCCATAGCTCTAAGGCTATGTCACTCTCGGGTGAGGCTAGTCAATATTTGAATGACAATTCACCTCAAATATAGGGAGTAAGGGAGGTTTTCCCTCTACTCCGTCAATGACCAGCTCGTGAGCCCGATCCATTGACCATATCAATATCATCATAATCAATTCATATCAATAATCATCAGTTCAAAACAATTTGATAAAGAAACATTTCGAAATAGTAGTCTGGCCAGACCCATTTTAGGGACTGTTACTACTCACCAATTCCGACGCTTCTGATAGCCAAGATCGATACACCGCAGCTGACTAAAAGGGCTCGTCGCGTAGTCGTATCCTGAAGCTTGACAGTAAATATAACGTCACCAAAAGAGCGTTCGATACTACTATACTAATATATAACTTATTACATCTCCTCTACGACTGTAGCTTAACCGACACTCACATAACTAAATCAAGAACACTAATCATCCAATATTCTATTACTTTCAGATATTTCTAAACAAGACCCATAAAATCAATATTTTCACAAACAATCAAGATTCAACAACTCATCCCAAGAATTTAATAATCAATTTTAAGAGCGTAAGTATCCAATATTTTACCACATTACGTATCTCTTAACAAAATTCATAATCCCAATATTCTTTAATTCAATATCAATCATTCCAAGGTCCATCTATTCTAATTAAACCAATGTATATACAAATCATAAAATCTACTCCTTAATACAATGGTGGTAATGATTTTTGGTACATAATCAATAAAATAACAAATACTTAGATTAAAAGAGGATTGTTTGAATTATAGTAATATGCAATAATAGGAGGAACAAGGGTACAATCAACACATACCCCTTCGAAACCAATGGCAATGATGACCAAAACAAAGGAAATTGCTGTTGATAGGCCAAGAGACCAGATTTTTTTTTAAAAAAAGAATGTCATTATTTGCTTCCTTCAAAATTTCCAGCCATACACCCAAATTTCAGAAAACCCAGGCGACCCAATTTTTGATTTTGTCAAGAAATCTTGATGCGGGTTAAATTGTATTCTGCCAAATAGAAATGGGCGAACGATAGCTGATTTTCTCCAAGAAGATCAGGAAGAGCGAATCAAAGGCAATTGTTTATTTTGAAAGGTTCAAAGGAGAAGGAATGGAAGCCATCTTACTTTGAAATTCTGAAAAGGAAGCATGGAGGTGGTGATGTATAGTTTTAGGGTTATTCAAGAAATAAGAATTTTGGGAATTAATAGAAATATTAGAAGGAATAAGTAAAGGTATAATATAAGGTAAAAAGAGATAGAAAAATGAGAAGGGGTCAAAAAATATTTTTATTCTCACACTTAAGTCCAATTTGTTTTCTCATATTCTAGTCTAATGTGACTTTGTCAATTCAACACAATTTGTCCTTAAAATTATTCTTGACCCATATATCAATTTCGAATTCTAATGAAAATATTAATTCCTCAAATGTTACAGACAGTTTAAGATTGTGTATCGATTATAGGGAGTTAAATAAGGTGACCATTAAGAACAAATACCCGTTACCTCGTATAGATGACTTGTTTGATCAATTGAAGGGAGCTGGAATTTTTTCAAAAATTGATTTAAGGTCGGGTTATCATCAATTGAGGATTGCTGAGGGGGATATACATAAGACAACCTTTAGGACACGTTACGGGCATTATGAGTTTACCGTGATGCCCTTTGGGTTGACAAATGGTCTAGCCGCATTTATGTGTTTGATGAATCAAGTGTTTAGTGCGTACTTGGATAAATTTGTGGTTGTCTTTATTGATGATATACTGGTCTATTCAAAGAACCGAGATTAACATGAGGGTTATTTACGTTTGATTCTGCAGACTCTGCGAGAAAATAAGTTATACGCTAAATTTTCGAAGTGTGAATTTTGGTTGGAAAAAGTGTCATTTTTGGGCCATTTCGTTTCTAAGGAGGGCGTTTCGGTGAATCTGGTAAAAGTGGAAGTAGTTCGAAATTGGTCATCACCGAAGAATGTCACCGAAGTTCGAAGTTTCTTAGGTTTGGCTAGGTATTATCGCCGTTTTGTCAAGGATTTCTCGCGAATTGCTAGACCTATGACTTCATTGATGAAAAAGGATAAGAAGTTTGAATGGACTGACGAGTGTGAACGTGCTTTCGTGACTCTGAAGGAAAGGCTAACTACGGCTCCTGTCCTTGCTCTACCTGATCTAAAGTTGGATTATACTGTGTTCAGTGACGCATCGAAGAAGGGGTTGGGATGTGTTTTGATGCAAGAGCGTAAAGTAATTGCTTATGCATCGCGACAACTAAAAGTTCATGAGGTTAATTATCCTACTCATGATCTGGAGTTGGCTGCGATAGTTTTTGCTCTTAAAATATGGAGGCATTATTTGTATGGAGTTAAATGCAGAATCTACACAGATCATGAGAGTTTAAAGTATCTTTATACTCAACCGGATTTGAATATGCGACAACGTCGGTGGTTAGAGCTCATGGCAGACTATGACTTGAAGTTTGTGTATCACGAGGGGCGAGTGAACTTGGTAGCCGATGCATTAAGCAGAAAGTCGAAACACTCGTTGTCTGCTTTGGATGAAATTGAGGAGTTGCATAGGGACTTTGCTCGGCGGAACTTGGAGGTCGTGCGTACGGGTGAATGAAAGGAAAGCCTGAGTGCCTTGGTTATTCGGCCTTCGTTTTTCGAGGAGATTTTGCATTCTCAAGATGAGGATCCGAAGTTGTTGAAATTAAAGGAATAGGCTCGAGAAGGTAAAGCGGAGGGATTTTTGGTTCACGAAGATGGGGGCTTGAGGTTTAAAGGTCGTTGGTGTCTACCGTCGGGGGAAGCATCTTTGAAGGAACGCATCTTGGATGAAGCACATTGTACAAAATTTTCCGTTCATCCGGGCGGTGATAAGATGTATCAAGATCTTAAGTTGATGTTCTGGTGGTCGGGAATGAAAAAGGATATTGTTGAATATGTGTCGCGTTGTTTGACCTGTCAAAAGGTTAAGAGCGAACATAAAAGACCTGTAGGTTTACAACCTTTTGAAATTCCGGTGTGGAAATGGGATGATATTTCTATGGATTTTGTCGTGGGATTGCCTCGAACAAAGGCCGGGAATGATGCTTTATGGGTGATAGTTGATCGTTTGACTAAATCGGCATGTTTCATTCCTATGAACTGTCGTTGGGAGATGGAGCAATTAGCCCGAGCTTATATTAAGTATGTTGTGCGGTATCACGGTGTGCCCCATACTATTGTATCCGATAGAGATACTCAGTACTTGTGAAAATTTTGGCAGACCTTGCAACAAGCAATGGGTACTACGTTACTGTATAGTACATCGTTTCATCCTCAGACAAACGGGCAAACAGAACGCACGAATCAGATTTTAGAGGATATGTTGCCGGCTGTTGCCATGGAATGGCAAGGGTCATGGATGAACATTTGGATTTGGTCGAATTTTCTTACAATAACAGCTATCAGGCCACGATTCAGATGGCTCCCTTCGAGGCTTTGTATGGACGTCGTTGTCTTAGTCCAGTTTATTGGGATGATTTCACCGAAGCAATGACTTTGGGACCCGATTCGCTTTTCCAAATGACTGAGAAAGTTCAGGTGATTCGGGATCGTTTAAAGGCGCTCAAGATCGTCAAAAGTCTTATGCCGATTTGAAACGACGACCAGAGGAGTTTATCGTGGGAGATCAAGTGTTGCTTCGCGTGTCGCCTATGCGCGGAGTGGTGCGTTTTGGTGCTCGTGGGAAGTTAAGCCCTCGATACATCGACCCCTATGAAATTTTGGAACGTGTGGGCAAAGTGGCGTATCGGTTGGCTCTTCCAAATACCT